>OFHS01004010.1:0-15060 GCA_900245855.1 Calvadosia cruxmelitensis | reverse complement strand
GCAAAGCTCAAAGCGTTAAAGAAGCAAGGAAAGGACAGAGCACAGCACAAGTCACCATTAGAGACGACGGATCTCACAAAGCTGAGACAAAGTGACTTACTCTCCCTCGACAATCCACGGGGATTACTGAATAATGTATGGTTCCATGTGACTCTTTTCTGGTGTCGCCGGGGAAGAGAGGGCCAGCGATATTAACCAGGCACAGCTTCTCGTTTGAGGAAGACAGCGATGGGGCCCAATATGTCACTATGACACACTCTGAGGTCACCAAAAATCATCCCGGCGGCATCGACGATAAGGAGAGTTTTGGAAACTTGGGGCGAATGTACCGAACATGTGACATAAATGACGGCTACTCGACACTGAAATCCTATTTGCAAAAACTGAACTCCAAATGTAGTGCGTTGTTTCAAATGCCGAAGTCCATCTGGAGCCCATCAGATGAGTGCTGGTTTCAGAACAAGCCTCTTGGGGTCAATACTTTGGCCAACATGATGAAGACCTTGAGTTCAGCAGTTCCATTGTCAAAAGTCTACACAAACCATTGAGTTCGTGCAACATCGATCACACTGTGGTCAAATGCAGGGCTCGAAAACCGACATATAATGAGCATATCTGGGCACAGGCAGGAAAATTCGCTCGCGCACTACAATCAGCGTCCGTCTTCTATCCAACTACGCCGATGCAGTGACGTGCTGTCAGCAGCGCTGAAACCAAGCGAAGATTCCTCGATAAATACGGCAAACATTCAGCTGCTTTCAACTGCAACAGCCACAATCTCAGCAACCGTCAGTCGTCCTCCGCTGGCAAGGATCAATCCGCTAGCTGCTGTCGGGCCCTTGTTCAATAACTGCACGATATCCAATGCAAATATAAACTTCCCACCTTCTGTTTAGACATGCTTGCTTGCATTTGGTTCAATATGTTGACAAAATACATTGTTGTTTCCTTGTGGTAGCGCTTTCCTCCTTTTGCAAGCTGTTTTAATTCAAATCCACAGTCACTGAGCAATTTACTCTCTGCCAGTCTGCGAAGTGTGTGAATACTACCACGCTATTGGTGGATCGAACAATAGCCTGTCGATGTTTCGGGGGTATAACTGCAACTCAAATACAATTTACTACCATATTTCCTAGGTTGATCGTTAATTGCCGATCACACAAAGCAAATGTGATCCACTGCAACTCTTCAGGTGGATGCTGCGAATGGCGATTTGACGTTAGGCTATAATTAGATAAATAGTTTATATGCCAACATATATAAATCCCAGTTTAGTAGAACATTACAGTTTTGGATTTGAAATCCGCTCACAGGTAAACGTTTGGCTTACAAAACGTGTTTCATATAAGCGACTTATACTGCACTAATTGTGCAAATAAATAACCTTCGATTGACACAATATTCCAGCAGGTTTGCAATAACAATATCAAACTATTAAATCAAACTTATTAAATCAAACTGATCTAGAATGCGAGCAACATATAAGGTTGTAAGCAAAGAGGAAAGATTATTAGGACTAAAACGACATTAAACTAAACAACACAAAAACCTATCAGCAAGTGGATATATTATACTGCATGAAATAGGACAATTTAAACCAAAACAGTAGGCCTGATGATTACAACATACCTGAGTGTGTTCTCTTGTGGCGACGCAGGTCGTTGGCGCTGTAGAAGGCTTTGGCGCATTGCTCGCATTTGAATGGCCTTTCACCTGTGTGCGTATATATGTGTTGCTGTAAGCCAAACGGATGACGGAATGCTTTGTCGCATCTATCACATTTCCACTTCCTATGCGACATGTCTGGGCAGACGCGTTTAATGTGACGAGCTAGGTAAATGATAGATGTGAATACACGACCACATTTTCCGCATTCGTAGTTGTCTACAATACAAAGAAAATTAACCATGAATGCACACTCTGAGACATGGTTTTTACTAGACACAAAATGATTGAGAGTTCAGGCCTACGGTCCAAACAGCATGCATATTTTAGACAGTTAGCTACAGCACAATCAATGTTGCGAATCCCATTTAATCACAAAAAGATGCAAAGACTGGTCACTCACCCTTTTCAATCCTGTTTTTGCGAGGGTCGATTTCCACATCTTCGATTTGAAAAGTGCCGCTGCTTGTGTAGAGCACATCGTTTTTGTTTGCATCAGCAGATTCCTTTAGATCATAGGTGGCCTTCTCGCGATTGAACGCAGCAACAACTTGATTGCTGTTGGACTTCTTCTCTTTGGCACTGCCGCCTATGCTTAACAACGCGGAAGCAGCCACCTGGAGGTTGCAAGGATTATTTGATTCACACAACGCCTTTCCGCTCAGCAAATCACGTCCTTCGTCTGCATCGTCCTTTTTTACTTCTGCTCTTGGCTGCTGGTTAACAGACATTTCGCATTTGGGATTGGCTAGCAGGCTGGAAGTATTAGGCACTAGTTTTCCTAGTTGGGCTCTGATAAGTAGCTGCTGCAAGTCTAGAGCATCAGGCATTTGCAGCACTTGCTGTTGCTGCTGTTGTTGACATAGTTTAGGAAACACAATTGCACTGGCAGCATTCAAATTAGCATTGCTGAATAGCTGCTGTGGTGATAAGCCTGGTGGATCTGACATGACAGACTGACCAAAGGTGACAGGAGTGTCAACAGGCATACACATCAATGGGCTACTGGCGTAACCAGTTGCACTGACGGATACACCCTTGTGAAGGATCCCTGACAATGATGTGCTCAGTAGCGATTCTGTTGGCTTGGGAAGGATGGGACGAGGCAGACTCTGCTTCTGCGCTTGAGCACCACAAACTGATGTGCTACTTGGTATAACAGCTGCTTCAGCTGAACTTGGCAACAAATGTTGCTGATAAGAAGCTGGAAAAGTGTACGAAAGTGATAATGGTGGTACCATGGTTGATAGAGTTGGAAGGAGCAATTCAGAGACAAGCTGATTGGATGACACTGCCACTTCGTTGGGTATTTGTGGCATGGCTGTCGCAATGGGTGTAAATACGTTATGCGCATCTGCATCTTCTTTAGTCAATGAATCTGATCTTGGTGAATCCAATTGAGTCCTACTTTCTTTACCTTCCATGTTCTCTGCTTGTCTCAGCTGTTCCTTGTCATTTGATCCAAATGTATCCACAGCTTCAGGATTTTGTTCCACGTCCACGATGGCTCTATTATCGCTATCAGAACGAGCAACAGCTTGATTCTTTAGGGACAGTTTCAAATAAGGGTCGTTAGCATTGAAACTCATCAAAGCTTGAACGGCTGCAGATATTGGGCTGCATGAGTTGCTACCGACCGTATGTATCTGCTTGGCCCCATCTCCCTTGTCCTCTGGTCCAGAAACAATCAGCATAATCTCCTGGTCACCCTCTGACTCAAATGAGTGCTTCGCATCTTTAAGAGCAGCACATGTTATCTCATCAGCCGAACTTTTGGAAACTTTTTGGCTGACAATTTGCAGCACTGACGATATCAGCGAGGGTGTCATCTGCCGAAGCAAAGTGGCTGCATCAGAGACGTTGAAAGAAGAGTTATTTGCACAACTGTTCAGCATCTTGTGGAACGCATCAAATGCTTCAACCTTTTCACTAGAAGATGGTACTTCTTGCATCCGGTCTCCTTGGGCAAGAGTATCTTTCATTTGCAGCTGAGTTGCGTTGAGAAAATGTTGCTTTTTACCTGGCAGTGGGTCCTCTTGATCAACATTGCTCAATGCCACGTTAATCGACCTCTTGCGATGAATGTCCATTGCAGAAGGACCTGCCACACTCTCCTCGTCTTTTAACATGTTCTTGAGCATAACTGATCACGTAATGCGGTTGTCTTGACTTCTACATACTAACCCCCTCTCATGAAGCAGTAGAGTAGAGAACAATCTACAAACACAAGACAGATAGTTAGATGCTGCAGCCGATAGTACATTGCAGTGCAAATTAATATATAATTGGGTGGTTCCAAGACATGATGTTCCACATGTCAATGCCAGAACTGTGAAGCAATGTCAAACAGTCAAAATCGATAGCATGCAAAGAAAAGCTGGCGGCGCTCGCTGCCGGCCTACAGGTGACAAATGAGCAGTGCTAAACAAGACTGTTGGCAGCGATTAATCGATTGCTGAAAGTCTAGGCCTACCATCGGCCCAGCCCTAAGTTTGGTCCTACCGACAATCAATGAGGGGATGGATTGTTACGTATCCCTCTCCCAATTTCTGGCAACAACAGCAAATTACTATTATAAATTTGTTCGCCAGTGTATCTAGTTGTATTTCCCATGCATTATCATTGAGATATCTATTGTCAACAGCATTTAAGTCCAAGCACAACCCCTGCACAGATGCAAGTGAATGCCTTGTCAAGCCATGGTCAACTTCCCAGTCGAAAGCGGATGCAAGAGTTCTCTCGACGCCAACCTGCTAAGTTTCATCACCTCTTTGGAAATTCATGAAAACTATATCTCTTCTTTATAAATTCCAAACTTTTCCAAGAATGAAAACTAATATAAGTGTCTTCCTATGACTAGTAAATATCACACTCGTTGTCAAATCCTGCAAACAGACTTTACGATAAATGCAATAAAAAAGGATTGCGTGATTTGAAACCTTCAAACGGATTCTTTGCCAGGAAGGCTAGCCATATCACTACAACCATTGTACAAACATTGTTGGGCTTATGAGAGCTTTAAGACATAGCTATTTCTGCACAATTTCCTATTCAAAATAAGACAAAGAGGGTTAATGTAGAAGCAAAGTAGAAGCTGGAGCCGAAGCAAGCTCCAGTCAGAGAAACTGTGGATGGCGGATTCAGCGAAAGGGCAATCTGTCTATGTTGGCGACCTCTTTATCTGCGCAACTTCGTCATTGTGTGTTTTAGCTCCTTCATTGCGCTAATGGATAAAGAAAATTATCAGTTTACCGTTAGTTTGTCTAATTCTGGTGGAAAGTCTACAATAATCCCTGGAAGGATTTTGGGAAACGAAATCCATAGTATCAGTTACTCTCAACATTCAAGCAAATCGCATATTTTCTGGGAGGCACATTACTCCTTAGGAGGATACCTTTGAAGATTAATCGATTCAACTTCACCGCCACTGATAAACCAATTCACCCATTTATCAACAAGTCATGGCAGAAAATTTCAACAATTAGGTCTAAGTGTATCTCTATAGTCTGACTCTGACTACAACTGCATCAGGTTTGTCACTTGAAAACTAGCAAACCAATTAGTGTTCCTGATGTTAGCAGAGCTGTAACAATTACTTTTCAAAAGTAACTAATTACAACTACAAGTTACATCTCTAAAAAGTAATTAATTACAGTACATGTTACTTAACAGAGCTGTAATGTTCAATTACTTTCCAAAAGTAACGAATTACAATTACAAAATACTTTATTTCAAAAGTAATCCTTACAAAGTACTGTTAGAGTTACTTTTACGTTTATGTGTTTTATACTGTCTGTTGCATATGCTATAACCTAGATCTATATTTCACAAACGTCTGTCTGTTTGTATGTACAGTGAAACCTGTCTAGAACAGCCACCTCTGGGACCTGAGAGAAATGACCTTTATAGACAGGTGGCCTATCTGTCCAGGTTGATTTCTATAGAAAATGTCATTTGCGGGCTACGAGGAGTGGCCTTTATACACAGGTGGCTGCTCTATAGAGGTGGCCGCTAGTACAGGTACAACTGTATGTTCAAAACCAGGCACCTGCCACTCATTAGCAAGTAAGGATTTCCCGATCTTTAGGAAACAACACGGCTCTGGTTGTGCACGGATTTTAAAACACTTTGCACAGCTCGAACCCGCAAACCAGGTCAAAGTTGAACAATGAAAATTGGTGCAGAATCTAACGGAGTCGTTTATGAAAAGGTCAATTATGTGTTCTGCAAGTTTAACAAAGTTTGATGAAATTATTGCTGTGGAATGGGCACCTTGAATTTGCCTTACTTGCTTTTGAGAACCGTTGCATTCGAATGGTTCGACAGGATCGATTTCAGTCTCTTGGGAGCCATAGCTGAGCTGAGAAACAATGTGCAGCATACGTGACGCTGGTTGAAGCTGTGTAGCAGGTCGGACCAGCTATTTCTAATGTTCCTAAAGTTGATTTTACTAACTAATAATTTGATGCTCATGAATAATTTAGTGCCCATGTCCCTTCAGTCTTCTCAATGAAAGCCGTTTACGTGTCATGTGACGACTGACTACGCACAACAACAAATCGACCCGAGTGCGTAGCGCTACGCCAGTAATCGACAACACCATAACTGGCCATCTAGTTTCGTTTTACCACCGCTGTAGCTATCATCAGACACATAAGTTGCAAGTAGAAGAACACTGAAATTGTTGGTCACGTTAACACACTGATAATTAATGTAACCATTAATGACATCAGACAGTGTGTCCGCCCAAAGAGCAACTGTGTGAATGATGACCTACAGTATGACGTAGGTAGACTGGAAGAGGTGTGCTGTCTTCAAATGCCCAATGGTCAAAGGGCTGTGGGAAAATGATGGTGATGACGAATAAACTTGCATTGCGTATCGCAATTCTTTCTTGTTTGATTCAATCATATTAATTGCAGTTTTAGTAATATTGATTTCACTGTAATCAAGTGTTTATGAATTGACATGCAATGCTCACAGAACAGTTTCAAGAACAATCTCATTCATAATGGTTCAGTCACAGTGCAATGCAATTATTACTCTGTGCAATCACAAGACTGAGTTAGCATCACTTTCTCAATGGAACACCCCTTTGGCAGGTCACGGCGTGTGTTTACAAAAGAACTGGTCGATGACGTCACGCACGCTAGTGCCCATGTCCCTTCAGTCTTCTCAATGAAAGCCGTTTACGTGTCATGTGACGACCGACTACGCACAACAACAAATCGACCCGAGTGCGTAGCGCTACGCCAGTAATCGACAACACCATAACTGGCCATCTAGTTTCGTTTTACCACCGCTGTAGCTATCATCAGACACATAAATAATTTTGTATCGTTTAGCTAAAAGGTTCCTGACAACACATTTCGATTCCAAATTCAAAAATAACTTTCTGAATAATAGAAAGTTAAACCGTGAATCAGCCAGCAAAACTGCACAGGCGAAGAGCGTGTCCTTTAGGCTCATCTCACAAATATTACGAGTTGACACTTCAAAGGGGAACACTGACATGTCAACAACGAATATTATAACAGCATGGGTGATATACTTGGTTCAGTGGCAGATTACGATCAAACGAAAGAGAAACGACTAATAGTCGCCCTCGCCCAAACACAATAAACGGTCGTCGCCAAAACAGCAATCACGAATCAATGCTGAATTTTGCAACACAAAATCAAGTGTATATAATAACTTTGCAGTCGCATACCGAGTGTTGTTGGCAGCAGATAAATTGTCTGGTATCACAAAACAATTTGGCGGGAAATCCCGCTTGATAGTAGAAAGTACTACAACCGATCGTGGCGTTCCGGGAAAGCGGACATATTTAACTATAGAAAGGGCGCAGATATTGCTAAACATCCAACTGTATGTATTATTAACAGCATATTTCTCTTTCGTGCGGTGTATAAAACCATGGTAGGAGAAATCTTTGTCTAAAGTTTCGCGAACGCTTCCAAAACATATCAGGGAAACGTCCGAGCATGGTGATATGGCGCAGGGTTGAATAAAGCTATGTGCGTTGTGGCAAGGCCTTCACGACAATAACATGGCAACTCATCACTTACAGTGTTCTTGTCCACACCAGTATCCTCGTGAGATTTTCCCGTATCGACAACACAGGTGTAGTGAAATCCGTTGGGCAAATCGTCCAGAGCGTGTTTTCACTAGGAGCGCGACGACCACAATGACAACAAAAGCTGCTTCCTTCAGAGAAAACCCACAACGACGAAACGAACGCACAACATTCAGCGGCGCGAGGGAATCTTTGGGCATTGCGTCATTGAACGCATGCGCATTACAATAAGTACGACCGCTTTGAGTCATGGGATACTTCCAATTGCCCGTTGACAGGTTTCTGCTGCAGAGCAAAGTCATGTACTGCAGAGCCAGAGGCTGCGAGGCATCGTCGAGATTAACATAAACCAGCTACTTAACTTCTATTTTGTTGACTTAAAGCATAGTAAGTTCTATTTTGTTTTATTAGCTAGATAGCCTTACCCACTGGATTTCAGAAATATTGTTTGTATAGTTATTTATTTTCCACCACGATTCTGTTCTTTTAATTTATATTTAATTAAAATATTATTATTAATAAAATTATTATTATTATTATTTAATTTATATTTAATTATATTTTCTATTTACTAACTATATGGAGAAGATTGAAGAAGTGAGGTGCGCTTTCCTTATTTCATTAAGGCCTTTCTTACCAAAAGCTCAATAAAACCAACAAAAATTATAGCTGATTCAACTAATTTCAAATAATTCAACCCAGTCAAACATCAACCACCATTATTTACACAGATTAACCCCACCCATTTGAATTATTTGTACAAAATTTAAGGTGCAATCTCGAAGCCATCAGCCATCAAGCTCGCAAGTGATGAGGAAATGGCACCCTCCTTGAGCGAGTCCAATTGTTGTCCACCATAGCTGTAGCGATATCTCTGTTTCCTCAATTGCATCAGATGTTCCAGTTCGCTGCTTTCATAGCTTGATCCCGCTGACACCATGCTCATCGGGCGGGATGGCATATGGCGCCGCTGGACAGGTGTATCGCTTGGACTGCCAATGCTCAGGTTGCCATCACTACCCGAGAAATTCGAAGTGGATTCAAGGTCTAGGTCTTTGATGTCGTTGTTGTTGTTGTTGCTGTTATTGTTGAGGTAGACCTTCTTTGCACCCAAGTAAGGACATATTACAATAGCAGTGAGCGCCTCAAGCTTCGTGTAGCTTTCGTTTATTGGGAAGTCATGGACACTCTGCAAATCAGAAAAGATTGCACATGATGGCTCAAATTAGGTACAAAAAGACGACAAATGTATCAACAGACAAAGTGCCACTTCTTACACTGAAGGGAAAAGCAGCAACACTGCTATCTCAGGTGATGATAATAAATGTTATCAACGAATAATAAATTTCATGAGTTTCATATTACGGGCAGATAACATGATGATTTTATATACTGGTACTAGTAACAGGACCAATGGAGGACGGAATGCAGCAGCACACTGGTCCCAGGCCCGACGAAGCTCTTGGCCCGGATATTTTGCTTGACGGACTCAAGCCCTTGATAAGTGCTCAATAAGTCGATATATTTCGCTTGACAGGCTTGCACTAACAGACAAGTTGGATTATCACCGCTTGCAAAACACTTATGGACAACACACACACACACACTGTGGGAAATATCCAGTGCCTCCAACCCTCCCCATTGTATCGGGAATCTCCCGGTTTTGAAATCAATCTCCTGCTCTTCCAATTGCTTTCAAATCCTCACGATAATTCATCATTATTATATTTATCAGCATGTACCAAAAGGCTCTGCTATGTATGCACAGCGAACTATAATTCAACAAACTACTAAATATCAAGGAAATCACTTAGTGTATGTATACTATCAGGACCATTTGTTAAAAGGTAGGCTCTATTTGTATTTACTTTGCATCAATTTGTGAGTTTGGAAATATCGTTAATGCCGTGTTGGAGTTGGCCATAATTAAGGAAAGAGATTGTGTGTTGCTCTTGGTGACATGGTTTAAAGCAGTAGTTCAACATGTAGTCCAGCTCCTGCAAGAATGTCTTGACATTGCTTGCCCCATAAGAACAGTTCCATTTAACAAAAACGTTCACAAGATAGAGCCCTGGATGACCAAAAAGGCTTGCTTATATCAAGGAGGGAAAAGAAACAGCTTCACCAATCTTTTGTCTTATGCCATTCTGCATTAATGGAACAAAAGTATAAACAATATTGCCGCCTTTACAATATTCTGCTTCGCAAAGCAAAAATTCTTCATTGGGATCAATTCTATGTAACTTTCAAAACGACCTGCAGAAAACGTGGCAAGTTACCAACAATCTCCTTGGGAGAATGAAGAAAAAAACCGTTTCCCATCTTTTTTCTCTGTAAACTACAGAAAAATTAGTAACAATTCTATAGTGGCAGATCAATTCAATAAATTTTTTGCCAATATTGGAGCAAATCTTACTTCAAATTCAAATTTTTATGGAAATTCTGATTACATGGAATACATGCCCTTAAATAATAATCACCACTTTGATTTTAACTAAATTTATACATTTGAACTGGACAAGGTAATATCTAAACTGAAAAATAAATCAAGGCAGGTTTTGATGATATCTCTAACAAATGTCTAAAACAAATTAAGGAACCACTTCTTTTCCCTTTAACTTATCTTATCAATTTGTCCTTAAGAACTGGTTATATTCCTGTGGATTATAAATGTGCTAAAGTGTTGCCAGTATTCAAGTCTGGTGACCCACACAACTTCTCAAATTATAGACCAATTTCTCTTCTTCCTACATTTTCAAAATTATTAGAGCGGGTGGTATATAATCAACTCTACCCATATTTTGATAGTAATTTTTTTACACCTTTTCAATTTGGCTTTCGTAAAGGACACAATACAGTGCACTGTATTCTAAATTTCCTCCATAACCACTTTCTTAATGCTGACAAAAAAATTCACATTGGTATATTTTTAGATTAAAAAAAAGCATTTGACATCGTCTCGCATGATATTTTACTTGCTAAATTGTCTCATTATGGACTATCTCGTTTTTCAATGCAATGGCTAGAAAACTATTTGTGCAATCGCTCTCAAATCGTATCCTACAACAGAGTGCTATCGTCTGCTCAATTTGTCAACTGTGGTGTTCTCCAAGGCAGTATATTAGGCCCCCTCCTATTTTTGATTTATATAAATGACTTCCCAAATTGTTCAAATTTTGATGTGAACCTATTTGCTGATGACACTAGCTACATTACAATTCTCTAGGAATACACTAAGAAGTGTGATGCATTGGTATAACTGTAACAAACTTTCATTGAATGCTTCCAAGCCCAATTTCATTGTTTTTTCCAACCTTAAGGGGCTGTTTACATGAGGTGGGCCAGCCCAGTTGGCACCGGAATGGGCTAATTTTGTCGATTGTTTATATGGGAATTTAACATATTGTAAGTAATGTATTATAATTTTCACGATTTATATTGTTGTATAATAGAATATTAATTACTTTGTTTTATATTATGTTATTTAATTCTTTTGAATCGATTGAAACTGTTTGCTTTGGATTCCATAATGTATAATTATGATGAAAAGCGAAAGAAAGATACAAACTTGAGCTATTACCAACGCACAAGAGTCGACAAATTATCCGTTGGCACCAAATGTCAAATTTATGTCACCCTTGTGCTTGCGTAGAAAACTTCAACTGCCAGGCCAGCCCGTCTGACATCATTTATATGGGATTTTGTCGCATTTTTTCATCTCACCCAGGTGGGATCCCACCGGTAATGAGGTGGGATCCCACCTCACCGAGCTGGCCTGACAATCATATAAACGCACCGCACAGAAACGATGCGAAACAATAGCAGGCAACGATCTCACTCAGAGGTGTCAGCCCGTTTAGCCGGGCTGGCCCGCCTCATATAAACAGGCCCTAAGAACGTAAACTTTAATATAAAACTCAATGATCAAAGTCTCGAACGATGTGGCTCTGATTGCCGGAATAAGGTAGTAAAAGTTTTAGGTGTTATGATTGATGATAAGTTAAGTTGGCATGGACATATTAATTATTTGCATTCTAAAGTTAGAAAAAATATCTACTCTATCATATATGTACGCAGATTTCTCTCTGTCCAACATAAAGTACAAATCTACAACACCATTGTCAAACCATATATTGATTATGCCATTGTGATTTGGGGCAATAGCACCAAGATCAAACTAGTTGAGACTGCTCAAAAGCAATGTATCAGATGCGTTACTGGCTCAAAACGCTACTCTCATGCAGAACCACTTTTCAAGGGATTACATCTCCTCAAGTTTAAAGATCTTTACCTATCGAAATTGCTATCATTCTTACACACTGTCATTGTTGAAAAATGTCCAATCGTGGTAATACAATAGTTCAACTTCTGTTCTTCCTTTAGACGCAAACATAACATTTTTCATGTGCCCTTTGCCAGAACTTCCAAACTGCAACATTATCCTGACTTTTGTTTTCCAACTTGTTGGAACAATTTTGAAATTGATTTTAATATTCACGTGCGGACTCCACTTTTTACTAAAAAATTGAAGGATCACTTCATTAGCCTATACTATACCAACTGTACAGTCAAAAACTGTTTTATCTGTGGCTGATTCCTCTTTTCTCTCTCTCCATCTTATCTTTCATCTTACTTATTTTCTGTTAGTGACTCAATGTGCATCTACTTTCATGTTAGCCAGTTTGTATAATGATATAAATTAAATTTATTTACTGTTATTTACATATAATCACGGGTCTTCCAAACAAACAAGCAATTTTGCTTACGGAATGACCCTGTCGTATCTGTCAATTTAGTTATCAATGTATTATTGACGTATAATAGTACTTTCCAATTTATGACTGATATGATGAAATATACAAACAAACAAACAAACCTAGCAGCAACTTGATGGGTTGTTGTTGTATATTTGGTTTCCAGCTAGCTTCAAGCATCATGTATATTTAGATCCCAATAGTTTATTTACTGCTGCATGCCGCAGACTGCCTGCAATATACCTACAACAATAAATATTTTGTTGTTTGTACTTGATTCTTGGAACTGATTTAGATTTTACTGATCTGTTTGGCTTTCCTGTTTGTGATAGACTATGCCATCAAAACTTGGCTGCATCTCATGAAGCAGGGCCGGAAGCTGCCTAACAATTACAAAACGATGCCATAGAATTCAAAACTATCAAATTCCAGGGCATGGTCATGCAATTCTTTATTTTGATTCCTACTCCCTCTTATTGCCCTTGAAGAGTTGGAAGCTCTGAATGTCATCTGACTGATCGTGCTCACTATGATGATATCTGCTGCAGTTTGAAGAATGAAAGAAAGCCAATCATATATGTCATATCCTGTATCACTTCATGATCTATCATCAGGTCGCCTGCATGCAATCATGATCATAAACTATAATCATTAACAGATCATTAATCAATGTAGTCAGCAATTTGGCACAAGCCATTTTACCTGCAAAACGAGCAGCATTTGTTGGACTGAGGATGGAGCAGGCTGATGATGAACTAGCGCATCATTAATTTTTGTCTTTAGCAATACAATGTCACGAAAGGCAACCAGAGTCATCTGTCGGATTGTCAAGTGATGGGTTGATATCGGATAGAATATCGCTAGCAGAGTGGGAAGAATATTGCTGTAAAATTTTGTCCATGTTTCTGATAACTTTGAAAGCAGACTTTTCCCTGACTTTTCCTTCACTTGCTCCCGCAGAATGACCATGCCTTTCTTGAGGATAGATTCATTGTATGATTCAGCAACAAGGCCGCCAACCTCTGATTTGGAAATTGCACGGACAATTTCATGGATTCTTTCAAACATCTTTGGACTCAATCTGTGCCCTGAAATTTCAAACGACAGCCATGAACAGCGAACAAGTCAACAGTGTGAAGCATTCAAGATTGGAGATTTTCATCGTTAACATTTAATGCGACGATAATAGCTCCTCTTGCAAATAACTTAGTCACAAAAATACTGCGGGAACGTGATGTAAAATTCACGAATATCCCCTGGTGCGCTCATCCTGGCTCGCTGTGCAACCCCTGGCCTGTAGAGACTGCCAGAGACCCAAGAGCGTGTCTTGGCTCATGACAAATACGCTGTACAGGCTTAACCTAGGCCTTATTCTTGGGAATTAGCCTTCATAGACTGATAGCACTAAATTAAATTATCCATCAGCGTAATGTCAACAACTTACAACAACAATATTGTCATTACTGAGTGGGCGAGAACTGATAGATGTTGTCTGGAGGATGGCTGCACATGAAGGACGACATACCTTCCTTCGGAAATAGTTCGACTGCGCGTCGTAACAGACATAACTAGCTGACCATATCGGCAATTCACATAAAGGCACTATGTGTAGACGCTAAGACGGATCGCTCTCTTGGGTTATATGAAAGATGATATTCATACTGGCAGGCTGGGTGAGCGGTGGAAAGCGTTGCTGAAGTGAGGTCTGCTTTTATCATGATCAGCTCGCGCAGAAATAGGCAAACAAAGGCACTGCAAGTCTCGACTGGCTGCCGCGAGGTCAACAACAAGAAAAAAGAAAGAAATCACCCACCGTGAAAAACTTCAGTCATGTTATCCGACACAATCCTCCACTCTTTGAAATCTTTCCATTCCTCCTTCTTGTAAACAGATGAATTGGGCTTCTTGTGCCCGCCGCGTCTGCCGATTTCCATGAAGTTTGTCAAGGTCAAGTTGGGAGGACGAAGCTTTCGATCGACAGAACCCTGCTTGTACCTTCGACGTTGACAATTGTTGTCGTTGATATTGCTCGACATTTCAGCCAGGAAATAAGCCAGTGGATACAATAGAGGTTTCTTTCTCCTGATTGCAGCTGAATCGTCAGTCACGACTCACGTAGACACGTAAGCCGCCTCAATCGTCATTGAGAAATCGCAACTTCAAGTTGATGCTGCTGGGGCAAGGGCCTCTAAGGGGACAAGGGATGGCAATGATTCCAGGACTCACTTATGCCAAAATTGCTGCAAGCATGCATCTGGAGACTGCGCTTGGCGAATTGGACTGTGGTGGTCCAAAGGTCCAAAGGAGGCCCGGTCGTTCCAGTGGCGTAGCCGGGTTATAATTTTGAGGGGGCATATGGTTGCGCAGCAGCCGCGAAGCGGCTCCTCCCTGACCCCGCCGGAGGCTAAAATTTTGGGGGGGTTGGCGTACCTGCAAGAACACGTTAGATTTTTCTGCAGAACTGTGCGGGATGCAATAAGAACAATGTATAAAGAGAGACGAGTCAATGTTCTGGGTAATGAAATTCTTCTTGCAAACTCAACGGAGGACTGCGGTTGACTGAGA
>OFHS01004009.1:0-15061 GCA_900245855.1 Calvadosia cruxmelitensis | reverse complement strand
ATCGGTCCGCGTCTCGTTAGCGGCTGCGTGACGTATCTGGACGGCGCGAGTACCAACTATCATCGACCACCAGGACACGGTGCGTGAAAACAAACAATGGCGATGGGGCCGCAACAAAGCCCACTACTCCGAACGAAATAAATTCATATGAGCATGTATGTTTGTAAACACCTTTATGGCATTGTTGTTTATTAAATAGTATTTATTTTGCATTTTTGAACTGTGGTTAAAACCACCAATTTGAGTGACGTCATCAGAAAATCTATTTATAGATTTTTTTTACGGGCAGCAAATGAAATCTATTCAGGAGGTGCCCTGATATCATTCTATGACAAAAGATTGCTTTTGGCAAAATTTCTAAAGTAAATTACAACTGCCTCCTGACCAAAATGTACATGAATTTTTGTTGTTGTTGGAAATTCTGCCCAATTTAAGAAAATTTCCGAATTGTTTCTGTATAGTCTGGTAACTCTACTTCCTATGTTCGGGCTCAAGACAACAATAGACATTTTGCTACCGTATCCGGATTACTTGTTCCACCTTTGTTTCCACCCACCCAACACAGTTGACACACAGTGCCATTGTATCCATCTTGTTCCACAACCACTGCATGGCTCACATGGTTGGTCTTGTCGTTGTTGTACACGCGGTCGTTGTTAAAGCTGAGAAACAATCTGCTCGCCATTTGTTTTGATCTTGATTTTAGTATGAGTTTGATTTCCTTTGCCATAAGCTCGTCCAGGAATGCCCTTCCGTTCGCATGGAAGACCTGCTCCAGAAGCATTTCAACAGCCTTCGACTGCTCGATTTTCAAGCGCGTCGATGGACCGAAAACCTACCCTGGTCCGCAAGCACAGCTCAAAGACAGACCGTACCTGGCTGGTTCGAGCAGTCCAACGTTTCCAGACAAATTGAACGGACCGAGAGAAGACTTTCCAATCATTCTTCAAGCCAACACAGACTCCAATCTTACAACTCAAGAATGGGCTGATTTATGTCGACAGAAGACGGACATAATTATGCCAGAATATGGCGCTGTGTTGTTTAGAGGGTTGCCGATTCAATCTGTGGAAAGCTTCAACGAGTTCTATGGAAGACTTGGCTACAGTAAATTGATGTACGGGGGCCAAGGTCCGCGCGAAGAAGTCATGCCTCTGCTGTACGAAGCCAGCCCAGAACCACCGAACTATTCCATCGAACTTCATCACGAACTGGCAGCCACTAAGGAGTATCCATTAAAGGTAAGTAAACTAACTTACCATGCATTCAACTGGCCCAAGCACTTGTTTTATTCCAATGAAAGTCGCGGGGAGACTCAATATTCGATTTTTTACAAGGCCTGCCAACCGGGTGGCGGTACACTTTGGTCGGTGATCGCTGAGAATCAAGAAAACAATGATATTCTAACGGTTTAATATGAACCCCACTTATTTACAAGCCAATTGCACAATTACTGTGCAAACGGGCTCACCACGGGCAATAAAACTATCTTTTATTGTTTTCTATTTTCTATTTCTATAGACTAGTTGGTCTAGCGTTCGCGCAGACTTGAAAATTTTCTGCAAGGTTTTGTTCGAGCCATGTTATATTACCACGGTCTGATTACTCACGGCGAATTTATCCGCGCGCACGCTTGTCTCAGGTGACGTCACACTGGGCATGCGCAACTGCAAAATGTTCCTCTGCTGTGTAGTAATGATGATGATAATAATTTGGCCTAGGTCAAACGTCGCGCAGATTTGTGTCATGCCGCTCTTTCTGCAAAACCTATAGTGGAAATCCGCTTTTGGAAATCTGTTAAGTCTGAGCAAATCTGTTCAAATTACAAGTCTGACATACCTCTATTGTTCTTCACTCATAATTATTGTTCTATTGTTCTATATTTAATAATTTTTAACTTACTTTGAATAAATGTATGTCAGTTGAACAAGTGCAATTTCATAAAACTTGTCTAGAATTATAATATCTACAACTTACTCAATAAAGTTTTCTGAGCGTGAGCCTAAAATTTACCAGATATTTTTGCTAGTTGACCTCTGCCACAATAGCGTCATGACATCAGGAAATGGTTTTGCTTTGGCAGGTTCAATCACATTCTTTTCTATGATAATCAATTTCAAAGATTGTGTTTGGCTGTCAGTGTTGTCGATTTCGGCTCAAAGACATGTGAAGCTACTTAACCCTACCAAAATGCATCATGCAATGACGCTGAATAGATTAATGACGTCACAGTATAATTAAGGATTTGTGATTACCGTATCAAACGTGTGAAGGTGTATAATTGGATTCGTGACAATCAGGACTGCACGAAACACTGTACTAATTCAAATCAGAGTTATCTCGCGTTAACTTGGCAGGTTTTATAGACATAACAACTATCTTATGCTAATATATATTTCCAAATAAGTGTACAATCAGATGTATTCATTTATACCACTTTATCCGTGCAGTCTAAGAGTTATACTGTAGGTACTGCACATAGCCTGCCACAGTACATGTGACTTCTTTGTTTGACTTTTTTATAAGACAGTAATACATACAGTGCAACCATACAGACAGACAATTGTAAATTGCAAATTTTCATGAATTTTGGTTCATAGCGTATTTAAACTTTAATATGATTTATAAACATGCTATTGAATTTGAGGTATAATATTCATATAATATGCATCGGTTGTTGTGATAGTCGAGGCAGAGAAACGAGGCAAGAGATGTGTTTTCTTAGTCGATCATCGTTTATTGGAATGCCAACCCTGTCACGTACCTATAGCGATGAGCGAGCACTGGTTACCAGGCTGACACACTTATGTCTCTCGTCTGTCTATAAATGCGGTGGATCGATATTCGACACAGCGGCCATTCCGCTTTTCATTTGCGGACGACGCTGCTACGCTCTCAAAGTACAGATGCTCACTATCATCGCGGCTCGTATTACAACCTCATATATTCTCGTTCTCAGGTTATGCTGTTCTGTGTAACTGCTCCAGGAGAAGGCTGTGGAGGGCAATCACCGATCTGTGAAAGTAGGGACGTTTTTGCGTCACTGGATACGAAATATCTCGACAAAGTCAGAGAAAAGGGAATCACAATGTACCGCAGAAAACCAAGCGATAAAAGGCGCGGCGTAATTTCTTGGCAGAACACCTTTCATACGTCGGACAAAGCGGTGAGCGCAATTGCTTTGAAGTGAAGACGAGATTAACCTTTGGCATATGTGATATTTCAGAAAAAATTGCGATATCCAATTAATCATTCTCTAATTTGTTGGTTTATTTGTAGGACGATCTGTTGTATGTTATTAATTATAATTTCCTATTTCAGGCATCGATGCTAAAAAAATTCTCTAATTGCAACCATTCAGCATTTAAATATAAATTAAAAGGTGACTTATGATCCTTCGCCTACGAAAACCTACTTTAAGGTTTTTACGATATCAATGCACTCACCGTTAGTTGTCATAGCAACATTAATTTAGCTCAAGTTACCAGACGAAATAAAAACAGTCTATAGGGAAAGGGCTGGTCGCTTTACAAGTGCCATATCTTTCTCCCTCCCTCGTGCTTTTTCCATTTCGATTTACGCATGCGTGATAGTTTTAACCTGGATCGTATTTTCATAGGCTCTTGTTGCCCTGTGGAGCATGCAATCTGATAGTGCCTCTTTTACATGTCTCACTTCTTTTCGTAGGAGGCTGAGCGCATCATGAAAGAGAAGGAGATGTCTTGGGAATGGCTTGAAGGGGATGCCCTGAATGTTCATTACACATTGGACGGATTCACGTATCATCCGGAGACTGGAGAGGAGATGTTCTTCAATCAAATTCCTGTCCACCACGCCTCGTTCTACAAGGAGCACCCTGATTTTGAAGGAAAGACTCTTGCTAATCACGACTATCCCCTGCACACGACGTACGGTGACGGAGAAGAATTTGAGCCAGAATTTCTTCAACAGATTCGCGAAGCAGGATGGCGAAATGCTGTTGGCTTTCAATGGCAGAATGGCGATTTCCTTGTGTTGGATAATATGTCAGTTCAACATTCGCGTTTAAGTTTTACTGGAAAAAGGAGAATGCTTTTCGGGATGGCTGGTGAACGAACTGGAGAGATGTTCCATGGATGGCAAGACTCACAAAAAGCTGACCGAGTGTGATCTAAGAGTAATGTTCTAAATGACATTCTTCTTCCTCTTAGCCGATGAAAAACCATCATTTATACGATCTCACAACGTGTAATACTTAAAATCAGAAAAATCATATCTGCTCTGATCACTGTTCTTCTTATCCTATACTCTTTTTAAACCAATTTCAAGTCTCGGTAATTGCAATCCTTTTTCAGTCATGGCCTCAAATTATAATATAAAAATGCGAAATAAAAGGAAGCCTTTAGAATTATCGTTTCAAACGTCTCCAGCTAAAAGATTTGATCAGAAATATTATTTTGCAACATTGCATTTCCTCTTGTTAATCGCATGTATTTACATAATGTAACTGTGTGGGATAGATTTCAAGTAGATTTAGTACCAAACAATTCTGATTAATCGGAACTATATTGAAGTCGTCCTATAATTGTGTCGACCATTAATTACCATAATTATTTACCGTAATGGATGTTTGCAATCCGCCATGCGCAGTCCCAATGCACTTTGGTTTACAGTTGAGTTGACCTCTGCCAAAGGTGAAGACGCCAGGAAAATGCTTTGTTTGAAACGCAATCAGCCGTACTCTTGTCAGTCATGATCAATTTCAGGGATTGTTTTTGGCTGTCATAATTGTCGATTTCAACTCGAAATCACGTACCAGAAAACACTTGCATCCCGAAATGCACTAGGACTGCGCTTCGTCGATTGACGCCAAGCATCTGGAGTTTCTCTCTCTTGTTGTTTCAAGGCAATATCGTTTACTTAACTTAAACTTCAGGACCCTCAAACTGTGCAAAATGGATTCTGTTAAGCATCAAATTGCGAATCTAGTCATGCCTTCGTTGAATTCGTTACCAATGATTCCCTTTATTTGCCTGTTAATATTTTTGTCAAATAAACATACATTCATACTATGCATACAACATGAACAGTAGTGGCATAATTATTATTGAAGGCGCTCTGGAGGGAATAGATCCTGCTACACGAATACGAGGCTTCCATTATATCGCTCAATGTTTTTTTCGAGCCTTGGAGCGAGGTTCAGCGCTCAGCAGGTTGATGCTTTGAAGATCACTCATGCGAGGCAGAAGCTTCAATTAAGCGCCCATACGTGCAAAACCAACCGGCCGACCTGGGAGATGAAGATGTGCCAAATGTCAACTAAGACAATCCAATGTCTTTTAATGGATGAACTTTGCGCGGCACTTTGTTAATTTATATTTAGTTCTTTGACAAACGGACATCAACTGTGCATATTCTGCGTCTAGTGGTCTTTCCATCCTGGCTGCTTCGTGTTGCAACATCGTGGTTCATTTTGCTTCTACGACAGGCGTGTTCTTCATGCTCTATCGGGACTGGCACCAATCGGCTTACGTCATATGCTCCGATAGATTCGGCCTGAAGTCATGTCAACGCTTCTTCGGACTTGAAGGTGCCTACCGAATGGGGTTGGCCCAAGTGATATACCACGTGGTCAATGCCATCGGCCTGTTAGAAATGCGCATGTTCTCTGAGTCATTTCGTTGTCAAGCCAACGGATGCTGCTGGCCAATGAAACTCATGTTGTTGTCATTGTCATTGACGATTTCCTTTTTGGTGCCAGTAAACGCCGTTGCCATGGAAGCATTTTACCTGACGCAGATGACACTCGGAATTCTCTTCACAAGCGTTGCAGCGTTCATCATGGTTGAATTCACTCACTCGTGGAAGATGCTGTGGCTGGAGTCAGCTTCTAGGAACAGCAGTGAGCCCACGTGTTACCTCGGCACGTGGTTGTTTGCGATCCATCTCATGACCTCGTTCTCATATGCATTGACGCTGGACATTGTCATTGCTTTCTTTCTGTTCAATCCCATAAGACAATGCGGAGCAACACTTGGCCTCTTACTGACCAGCCTCGCTTTGATTATGATTTGCTTTGGTTTAGCGTATCACAAGCACATCAAGGAGACGAGATTGAACTCGCAGATTGTTATTTCTGTGTTCGCGCTCTATGTGGTGTTCGTCTCGTGGCTGGCGCTCAGCGATGTGGAAAACGCCCAATGCAACATGGCTGGCACGGTGTTTGACGGATCGAACCGGCGGTCACCCATCAACATGAGGTGTTTATCCTCTCTGGCCGTGCTCAACATCCCAGTGATCTACGTCAGTCTTCGATGGAGGGATGAATCTATTCTATGCTATGTCCTCAAAGGAAATCGTCCCAGGGATGATGACAGCAACGAGGCTGACGTCTGCAGCCGAGGCAGCCGTTATTACGTCATCTTAGCTATGGCTTTTTCATGTAATGTGATGATCCTCAGCAACTGGTACAAACCTCGTGTCTCCCTTCTGCAGCTCAACGAGCAAGGCCCTGAACCGATCGTATGGCACGTGGAGTACTATCCACCGCGCTTCTTCTTGTTCTGCATCGCCAGCGTAGCCACGCCCTTTGTCATGGTCCTGTTACTGATGCTGTCAATCGCAAGGTATCACGTGACAAAGGAATCTGGGCACGAGACGCCACGGGTCACCGGTGAGCCTCAGTTGATCAGAACAGAGTCATCCTGCAAAGTCATCGCAACAGTCCATAATGCAGTGGAAATGATTTCAGTAGACGGTGGCAAGGTCAAAGAGGCCGAGCGACTACCTGTCAATCAAGTCAGCGTGCCTTGTAATGAGATCAGGGACAGTGGTGTCTTCTATTGGCTCCTGCCTCGTACAATCAGCCAGTCTCATTTTGGTGGCAGAAACGGTAGCAATGCATGCACGGTCATCGCACTACTGATTGGACGTTTGTACTCCAGGTCGAACTTGGGTCAGCCAATGGGATGGCTTGACGACCGATGGATTGACCTACTTGTGACTTGCATCGAGGAAGGAAATCAAACATATGACAGCCTCGTTAAACGAGAAGGCAGCCTCGATCTGAGTATCGAAGATGTTGTCCAGAGCAACAGCGCACAAATGAACATCCAAAGTCTCGGTCAGCCTCTTGTGGTTTCATATAGATCCGAAACAGAGACCGCCACTGTTCGGTATCAGATCGGACAGTTTGCAAATTCGTGTAGGAAAGGCGTGTTGCTGTTCATTCACTGTGGACGAACGTCTGCCTTCTTGTTTTTCGAAGACGGATCAATGGTTTATGTGGACACTCATTCACATGGCAACAGCGGCGCTCTGTTGCTATGGTGCAGACGAGAGCACGTGTGGTGTTCATTAGACTTATTGGAGCGCATTTCGCCCTCTATAAATCCTTACCAGCTATCTACGCTCACGCAAATAACATACGAACCACATTTCCTGAATAACTATTAGAAAACGGCCGTAAAAACACACTGCAATGATATCATAGCTAATTAGCGGTTGCTTTTCTGCTTTTCGCATCGTTTATGCAAACCAGACCTAACGGACTGAAGTCGCACTATAATGCAGTACAGGGCATACCAAAGCACACAGTATTGAATGTAGAATTATACGAATATTCTATTCCGGCGAATTTAAAAACGACTACGTTGCATAGCAACGCAGCAAATCAGAAACAGAGACTTTTATTTCTAACCAAACAAAGATTGTTTGGTTTCATCCTAGTAACTATGGTTTCATCAAATCATGAAATGCATTCCATCATTGAAATCCGTAAATATTGATCCCTTTCACAATTTCTAATTGGCCGAGTTGTTTATTAATTAGATACAGTACTCCAGATTATCGACTAATTAACTATTAGTTTATACTTCAGCCGTGCCTTGCTTTTATAAGTGGAGTTAACATTGATTGCTCTCTCCGTGTTAACATCGCAGCTGAAGCTTGAGGTGCAAAACATTTCCTGCAGTTTTCACATGTATTTTCGACCGTGTAATGGACCAAGCGCATTCCGAATGCATGGCGGGATGCAAGTGTTTTCTTGCACTTGATCTAGAGCTGAAATCTACAACTTTGACAGCCAAGAATGATCCCTGAAATTGACCATCATTGACAAGAGTACGGCTCATTGCGTTTCAAACAAAGCACTTTTCTGGCCTTTTCACCTGTCGCAGAGGTCAACTCACTTATATACCGAAATGCATTTGGACAGCACATCATGGTGGATTGCTAATTGTTGAGATATGGAACTATCGACTGTTGCTACACATTTCGAGACCAATCCATCCCCTCTTCGCTGTACGGTCAACCGTCAGTTCCTGAATATGATACTTTTCTCACAATTGGAGAACTGACCTACAAACATATCATGTACTTGTGTGCGACCATAAGAAGGAACCTAGAAATTTCGTCATCATAATCATCATCATCAACAGCGGCGCTTGTCCGGCCACCATTCTTGCTACTGCGCAGGGCCATTAAGCTGGTCCTCCCCTTCTTCAGCAAAGGCATACGGTCGGCGGAGGCATCGACCAGCACGAATGAAGACCAGCCAGTCCAACGTCTGAGTGTTGCTGTCCACCTCAGTTTCTGGCCGCCCGGAATGCGGCATGAACCATCACGAAGGCCGTCAATGATAGCAGGGTTTAGGTCAGAGTGGCGTTGAAAGTGACCTAGCCACCGGTACTGTCGAGCTATTACTGCCTCCTCCGTCAGCGCCCAACGGCCTCCAATCTGCATGTTCAGATCACCATTGCTGACAAAGTCATTCTATCTCAACCCTAAGATGCCACGCCAGATATCCCTGTCAAAGGCGCCGATGGATTTCTGCTCTTTGGCGCTGATTGTCCAGGTGGAGGCGCCATAGAGCACTTAAGACAGGATCAAAGCGCGTGTCAGCTGGAGTTTGATGCCATCGGGTAGGCGTTTCATCTTGAGGTAGGGGCAGGATTTGAGAGCACGGCGTCCCATCGCGATTCTTGTGCGGATTTCTTGCGTGTCGCTGAAATCATGTGTCACATCGCCAGGTGTTCGGTCTTACCAGGATGCAGCTTGAGGTCATTGGCGAGAGCGACTGCATCCAATGCTTCAATAATCTCGGTGACATCTGCCGCGGAGCGCGCAAGCAGGGCGAGGTCGTCGGCATAGCGCAATTCTTTGAACTGAACGCCCGCCACATCAGGCGCCTGCAGGAGTGCAGGTGCGCAACGCTTTCCATCCAGTCGCGCATCATTATCTCCGTGTATAGATTGAAAAGCACCGGTGAAAGAGGACAGCCTTGTCTGACTCCCACAGGTGTCTGGAAGGCCCGGATTTCTGCAGATGGCGTTTTATGAGACTTGCATTGCAATGCAAATTACTGAAAATAACTGAGCTTAATCAAAAATTAATATTCTCCAAATACCGTCGTAGGCAGTGTTTAATTGATGTACTTGGCGAAGAAGCAAAGTGTTGATTACAATTGTGTTCAACTCCCTCCCTCTGTATAGTAGCACACTGTTGGAATGACTTGGTTTCTTCAACTATGACTGGAATAAATATTTCTTCTATTTATCAGACGAAAAAAAATAAAATAAAATAATTAAGGTTGTCTACATTTATTTTATAACTTGGCCAATAGTGATCCATCATCCGCTGTCAAAGTTTGACACCCAGTGGTGCAAACTTATTTGATTCGGAGTTGAATCCTCGTCGTTCGACGATGCAATGTCAACAATCGAAATGTTTTTGACGTGCTGATCAAAACTCAACATTGGAGAATTTCGGATTTTCCCTCGCATGGTCCACGCGGCGAACCTGGTTTCGGATGCTGCTACCTGGCAACTCATTCATGCGCCAGCCAATCAAATTAAGAAAGATGTGACAACGTCAATCAAAACTTCGACTGGCGAAAAACGTCAAATTTCCCAATATTGATGTTCCCAAGTTTCACTCTCTGGGCAATACTTATAATTATCTTCTTTGCAACTGAATAATATTGTGCTTCTAGCAGAAGAGATTGCAAACTCAACTCGAAACCGTAGCGGTGTAGAACTAGGTGTGTTACAGACGAAGGAAAAGAAAAAGAGAATCGTGAAGAAACCAGCAAGAGAACTGAGGTCTTTAAATTATGGACACAACATGCAAGCTAATGCGTATTACTTGATGAATTCTTTTAAGTTTCTTTTTTATGGTGTGTGTGTTTAATCTGAAAGTTATAACAATATAACCTTTTTTCCTGGAGCAAAACATAATGTAAACAATACAAATGTGTTGTTTACAATCAAGTTTGAATTTTGCAGCATATCTTTTGAGCTGGCAGGTTATTAAAAGGGTTGGCGAGTGCATTCTAGCTTTCTGAGTGACTTCCACCTTCCTGAGTGTTTAGGAAAAGTGAATCCAAACTTGGAAACCGTGTGGTAGCCCTTTTCTGAAACATTTGCTTGGAAACTAGTCGCGAAATTTCCTGGATCTGGTGCTGATCACATTTTTTGCTAATTTGATTGGCTAGCGCATGAATGAGTTGCCTGGTTGCGGCATCCGAAATCATACTCGCCGTGTGAACCATTTGCAGGAAAATCCGAAATCCCTCAATTTTGAGTTTTGATCGTGCCGATCCAAATTTCGATTGTTGACATTGCATCATCGAATTCGATTTGATGCCTCAACGCAAAAACGACCTCTTGTTTTGCCTCGTCGACGTTCGGCTTGATATCGATACGAAATCGACTGTTTGGTCGACGAACGACGCGGATTCAACTGCGAGTCAAACAAGTTTGCCCGCGGGTGATAATGGAAGGCAACGAATTTTTCAGATACCTTTTCCAATATATACAGGTACCCAGGAGTTGATTTCATTTTTAATTGGAAAGTTTTTTTTCCCAAATGCTCTCAGCTCTTCTCTGGATTCTTTCATAACTCCAATGTGAATGATGACTAAGGTGCATTGAGCGCCTACTGATATTTTCTTTGTGCTTTGGCACTATGCGCTGAGCAATCTTTGAGCAGTTACATGCCTCAGGTGACTTCATTCTTGTAACTCTGATCTAGCAAACTAGTTTTGTGATTTTGAACTGCAAGTTCTGCTTCGCTAGATTTTCAAGACCTTCAAACTAATCGCTAGTCAAAATGACTGGAATCGAATAGGCTCGAATCAAGGCTAGGAATAGGCTCGAATCAAGTTAGCATACAAGCTTAATTTCTCGTAGCCCAATTGATTCTTCCTAATGTAGATTGACTTGCAGGGACAGGATTTGTGTTTTCGGATGTTTTCTCGTTAAAATCCAAGTATTTCACGAGCCTAAGTAGATGATTGATTGATGACAATGATGAGTGTAAAGTGGTAAGGAAACTTGGTCTCTGAACAATTGGGTGACAGCTAGGCGTGCGAATGAGAGTGTGGCAAATTGATATGAAAATTGCAAAATGAGAAGATTCGACTGAGGATTTTGAATATACTTCATTCGTAAAATATTTCTAGAGCTATTAAATAATAATACAACTCGTAAATAATATGACGGTCGTCTACACGAAGAGGTTGCACCGCTTCCTCTCGATAAATAGCTGAATTGTTTACAATTAGCATCTAAGTTGCAATGAATACAGTAGGGTATTCTATTCTGCATTCAATTAAGTCGAAAAGCGCCACATAGGCCTATTATTAATGCAGAGAAGTTGCCGAAATGAGAATTTTATATATAAATACAAGCACTGTATTCTCTTACCCGAATCCGGTCAAAACGTCCCTGGTGTTTCAAAGGCAAATGGGTAAAGGGTAATTAAGCATATAATACTTAGAAGTAAGAAGATAGAGTAAGGAAACTAAGAGATTTATAGATCTAGCGCTGCTTCAATTGGTTAGACGTAATGTCACAGCGCTCCTTTGGTGCTTGGAATCGTCGATCTGCCAGTCAATTGCATCGCCATTGCCAAGGCAACACCAGTCGCTTTGAAGGCTGACTCAGCTCGATGGTGGTCATTCTTGCCCTTGAGAACATCGACATGCAATGTCATCTGAGCGTTGGTTGCAAAAGATGCCAAGAAATGCGGAATCATTTCACAGGAGAGGGCACCGAGTTGTTCACGTTTCAACCCTAAGTCAATGTCAGCATGTGGGCGGCCAGAAATGTCAACAACGGCACGTGACAACGATTCATCTAAAGGAGCATACGCGTGACCAAATCGCTTGATGCCTTTACGATCTCCCAGGGCCTCCAGAAGCGCCTTACCCAAAGCAATCCCACAATCTTCTACGGAGTGATGGTCGTCGATATGGAGGTCTCCTTTGCACTTTAGATCAACGTACATTCCGCCATGTTTTGCCATCGCTGAAATCATATGATCTAAAAAGCCAATTCCCGTATCTATCTCTGAAGGTTTCTCTTCAAAATTATCGAGTTTAATCGAGGCAGAGATATCCGTTTCGAAAGTCTTGCGAGTACACTTTCCAACGCGACAGCTCTTGGCGTCCGCCATCTTTGCTTTTCTAAACCTCGATGTAATTTATAGTTTTCATTCGAGTGAGGCTATTGTTGTCAAGGCAACTACTAACCAACTAACTCGAATTCAGAAGAGAAACAACTTTCACATTATTACAATCTATTTCTCTCAAAATGATGATGGAATCTGTAAGAACGCGACGAAATAGGGAATTTACAGGACCAACGCCGCATTCTGTTGCTATAGTAAGTAGTTGTGTGAGACTGACACGCTGTATTCTGTTTCTGCGTGGCTTCGCTGTGTTCATGATTCGATTCTTGCATTCAAACTGCAGTTCTGAAAATGTAAATTAACTGTATTCTAGTTTACTTTAAAGTCAAAAAGCTACATGTAGTTTAAATGATTAAGCTATGTGCTCCAGAGTACCCATTTTAGTGCCTAAACCTAAGCGAATGAAATTCACGGAGGAAACGAGCAGGATACGTACAAATTATTAACAACATCAGATCGTGAAATCGATGTCCACCACAAACAATAGAGAAACAAGAAGATTATGAATTAAACAGATGGGTCATATAAATCATCCTATCCACTGTGGATACAAATAAGACCAAGGATATAGCACAGTCTGTCAGATTTTGTAGCCAATATGATTTTATTTTATCCATCGAACATTGTCATTAGCTAAGACTAAGCGATGATCACACATCGCATATGAAAGCAATGCCACTTATGTTGTCAAAATCAAAAGGGCCTAACATCTCACTCCAAAAGTGAAACACTGTGATATGGAGGTAATCAAAGTGCATTATTTTATTTTACAGATTATTTACTATATTTTTTCAATAAGAACACATTTTGTATCAATAGGAAAGCCAGGCTTACGTTAAAGTAGTGTTCCAATCCGTGCATTGTCTGACTTAGCTTTCCTGGCACTTTCATGTAAGAGTGTTACCAAGACTGGTACATAACGTCATAGCGAGACATACTGACTTATAAATGGGGAGATTATTTGTGCACGCTATAAAAATAGTGCAAAGGAATAGAGCACTGGACCATCAATTCGAAGATGGTGGGTTCGACTCCCACAATACACCATTTTTTCTGTGATGAACAATCTCAGTTTCCAGCATCAGCTAGTAAACTACTTAAAGATGCTTAATATCAGTAGGCCTACTTGCTAATTATCACAATTACTCACTGGAAAACCACGGTGGTACCAACTAGATGGGATCCCGCATTTACAGCAAAATACTTTACGGCGAAAATATTTGTGCTGAAACGAATAAACATCGATTTCTTTTACAAAGAAAATTATTTACCACAGATTTGTTTGACAACAGAAGGATTTGCCCAAAACTGGTTAACACAGAAAAGGATCAAAACTGCAGATATTCTTCATAAAACGTAAGCAGAGAAAGTTTAGATCATACTCTCTCAATAATTTTGTAAATTTGTTATACTGTACTGCAAGCCTGCTGAAACTTATGATGTTTTCTGTACGGCTCGGAGCTAACAATCGAAAGTTGATTGCTACAATTGGACAATATTTTTGCCACAGGTTGCGAAGCCTGTGAACAATCGCCCTGCTGAGCATATCATTCTAGAGCGACGGAGGATCGAGGATTTGCGAGAGAAGTCCTTGGCTGAGAAGAAATATAACCAGCAATGCGACCTCAAGGTTCGTACATCAAATAGTAAAAATAATATAGACAGTCCTTTACATGAAGGACCGTCCGTCTTCCTCTTAATGCATTTGATAGGCCTATATGGGCCCTTGAGGTACCTCGTCCTCGTCGTGGAGCTGGGGCGGCCGGAGCCCTGTTTTACAGGGTTATGGCGAAATGGACTCCAGGCAACTGGGTCCTCGCACAAACGGTACCATGGAGCTGGAGGAGTGACCGCGCTTTTCAAGCTCCTGCACCTTCCCGAAGGTTTGGGCAACCCCAAGCCTGAGGGCTACAACAACAACAACAGCATTTGATATATGGCATCGTCACCCAGAGCCAGACCAAGATGTGCCGCCAAGGACACAGCAGGGGGGATTGTATGGTGATGTATTGAATGTTGATTTGTCTTTCTTTGGTATTACTTTGTCAGCCTTGTCTGATCGTGACTAGTGGCGTAGTTTATGTAGTAAGTGCAATAAGAAAAAGAGAAGGAGGACGGCATGCTGACTGAGAAGCCAATCCAACAACACTCTATGATGGGAGGGGGGCTCAAGGTCATGCCCAAAGGGTGTTGCCCATCCAGCTAGGGACTGGGGGGCTTTCCTGAGTTGATTAGCCAAGATAGGATTGTGTACAGCAGCAATGTAATTCAGCAAAATACAGTGAAACCCGTCCCTAATGGTCACCTTCAGGACCCAAGGAAAATGACCTTATAGACAGGTGGCCATTCTGTCCAGGTTGATTTCTATAGAACGTGTCATTTTGGGGTTGTGAAGAGTGGCCTTAATACACATGTGGCTGCTCTATAGAGGTGGCTGCTAATATAATATAATATAGACGGTCCTCTACATGAAGAGGCCGTCCCTCTTCCTCTTAATGCACTTACTACATAAACTACGCCATAAATCACGGTCAGACACGGCTGACAAAGTAACACCAAACAAAGACAAATCAACATTCAATACTTCACCATACAATATCTTGTGTATAGT
>OFHS01004008.1:147-15066 GCA_900245855.1 Calvadosia cruxmelitensis | reverse complement strand
TATAGAAAACACTTGACAAACATGTATACACAGTTTTTACCCTGAAATTGGGTGCAAATATATCTCTCTTATCATGCAGTGCATTGCAGTCAGTGTCAATGTTTCATTTGCTTTTGATGAGCTATTATTTTAACTTCCATCAAATCTGTCAATGATTGTCACTCAAAAGTCAAAATACCCCCAACTACTGTTTCGAAATATTAATGGAAATGCTTGAAATAAAAGTTGGTAACTATTAAACAAGCTAATTTTGCTTACGGAATGACCTTGATCATGTACTGTATTCACTATTTACTTTGTACTTAATTATTAATTAATTTTCTCTCTTGTATGTTGTCTTAGAGTTAATGTGATCAAAATAAATATATCTATCTATCTAAGTATGTATACCTATATGGAAGTCAAGTGTGGGGAAGCAATATTTATAATTCCTTCAAAAATCAAGTTGAAAATCTACAATTGAAATGGTTTAAAAACATTCTTTCAGTAAGTTCACGGAAAATCAAATAACCTAGCTGTACGCAATGAATTAGGTATGTTCCCTATTGATATTGATATTAAGCTAAATATGATTAAATTTTGGATCAAAGTTATAACATCACCGAAGGATAGCCTTATATATTCCGCTTATAATGACTTACACATAATGCGACATGTTGGCAGAAAAACATGGCTCGATAAAATGAACAACATTTTGAAAGAAACTAATATAAGATATTCTTCAAAGCACTCTGCAAATGATCTGATTGATGTAAGAAATAAAAGAAGGCTTCTCACATAAATCGACGACAAACTGCGACAAAACTACTTGGCAGATGTTCACAATTTTATTTCTTTCAAACTCTCTCAAATTACAAAATGAAATGTTCACAATACTCTTGACAAGACAACTGACTCGACTGGTCAATTATCGTTTTTCAAGAAATTCATGACAGACAATTATAGATGTCAACCGTATCTCAAAGTAAGAAACATTAGATATAGATAAAGAATCACACAACTGAAAATAAGCTCACACAATTTGAAAATTCAAGCTGGGAGATTCACAGACATTCCACGATCAAACCGTGTCTGTCAGCAATGCCAAAGTGACCCAGTTAAAGATGAAGAACATTTCCTGTTTTACTGCACTGCCAATGAAAAAGCCAGAGAGGAACTGAAAGAAAAGCTCACAGATTGTGATATGTTTGATTTGAAATTCCTACAAGATGCTTTGGAACTTGGTGACTTGATCAAATTAAATTTCGTTGGAAGATACATTGAAGACTGTTTTAAAATTAGACAACCATCTTAAAAATGTATCATCTGTCGACCATTGCAATTGTATTTAGATCTTTGCTACACACCTACAAGTTGGGTAATTGGCAAATATATATCTATCACTATCTATGTATCCTGTATGTATCTATCTAAATAGTCAGTTATTGTAGAGTTTTGTCTGGCGACCCTATTTGTGGCATACAATACCCCCAGCTGCATGGATATTGGATAGTAATTCCGTCACGCAGCAAGATGCTACAGCACAAAAGGCCTGAACCCGTCGGTGCTAATCATATTACAATAGAAGTCTATCGTGAATAGAGCCAAAACCGGCACATCACAGATATCGGAAAACTGTAAGAAAAGTGATCTTTATGAGCGCGTGGCCTTGATATATATTAGATTCTGGGTTGCAATCTGCATGAGGGCACGATCAGTGAACTAATTGTTTCCAAATATAGGCATCTTTCTGATATGTGGATAAAAACTGATTATAAATGCACGCAATACTATTGGACAGCATTAAAAATTTAACACCGTTAAATTAATTTCAATTAACTCAGTTTCAAAGTTTGAGCCTTGGTCGGTCGAGAGTATTGAAAGGACATCATGCCGACTGATGAAATTCTGGACAAAAGCTTCTGCAGCCATATGGGTGCTCCGTGCTCGCTAGTCAGGAAGGGCAGCAGCGTCTACCCACTTCGTAAAATGATCGCTCATGACTACAATGTATTGATTGCCATTGGAAGTAGGAGGTAATGGAGGTAAGCGAAGCGGTTGTAGCGGGCATATACGCGGGGGTTAGATCCCTTGAGGCGACTGCTAACATCGCAGGAAAGAATTCAATGCTCAGTGTTTCCTTGCATTCCTAGCCAGTAAAAGCGGCGCGGTTTGCATACGTTGCTCTCGCACTGTGAGAGATGGTAAACTCGTACTCATGTAGGGCCAGGATCCAGCGAGCGAGCCGACCTTTGGGGCTCTCTAGATACTGCAGCCATTTCAGGCTTTCGTGATCGGTAGCAATGTAAAAGGGTTGCCCAGTAACAGGCGACGCCAATGCGCAACAGCCCAGACCATTGCTACGGCATTCTTTCTCCGTTGTCGTGTTATAGTTACATTCGGCACTGGTTAGCTGTCGATTAGCATAGGCAATGACTTGTTCTTGGTCATTGATAAATTGGGAGAGGATGCCACCGAGACCAACATTATTAGGCATCTGTACGTATAGGATGAATGGAATGGAATAGTTGGGGGTAGCAAGGAGGGGGGAAGCGCAGAGGATATTCTTGAGGTGCTGAAAGGCGGCGTGGGCATCATGGGACCAATCAAAGGACTGGGCAGAGGCAGTGGTCAATTCATATAACGAGGCAACTAGTAGAGTGGCAAACTGGGGCACGTACTGACGATAGTAATTTGCAAGACCAAGAAAAACACGAATAGCGGCAGGTTTTGCAGGTTAGTGGAAGTCTTACCGCAGAAAGCTTGGCAGGTTGGATGCCAGCTGCGGAAACATCACGAGAAAGGAAGGTGACCGACGGGGATGCAAAGTAGCATTTGCGACGTATGAGTTTCAGCAGCCCGAATCCTATCTAACAGAGTAGCAAGACGGCGGTAATGCTCCTCAAGAATGGCAGCAAATATGATGGTATCGGCAATGTAGACGAGGCACTCGGGATAATCATGGAGGAGCTTGGTAGGCCCACAGAGAAGGACCAGAGAGGACTAGAGCTAGGGGGATAAGCCCTGCTGCAACATATCATGCACCTGCTCTTCGACAACAGCTAGGAGGTGACAGGGGGCATGTAGGGTTGTCAAATCAACACCGGTTCCTTGACACGTGTCGTCGCTTAATACAGGTAATTTATATTACTTGAAACTCCATGGGACCTCTAGATCGCATATGGCTGGCTTTGGCAGGTTATGCAGCAATATGAAAGCCCCAAAAGACCCTAATTGTGAATGACAAGGATCGGGCATGCCCGCTATAGCTAAGAAGATGATCAGAGATTAGATTACGGTTACAACTCTAAGTATCTGCCAGAAGCCAAACCCAAGCCTCTCTCGCCTTACCATGACCTCATAAAATGACCTCCTGTTTCTAGAATTTCATTATTTTGCAGCTCGTGATTACGAGTGCATGTAGCTACTACTGTACCATGGAAATACTTGTTGTTTTTTTCATATCAGAAGTGCTGCAGGCTGCAGGCAAACAATTTCTGCCAGTACCAGGTGTCCAAAGTTGTAGAATCGCGCGTAAGATCACTGGTACATCATAACAAGAACTACTTCATTAGTTGTCTATGTACTGTAACTAACCGAGGTGTGGTTTTGTTATTCTCAACACACACGTTGATCTGCAATCTTATTTCAGAAAGAAAACCGCACCGGAAAATCTTTCAATGGAGACTGCGCCCTTGAATGTAGCCAAACAAAGGTCCAAGGGCAAAAACGTTTCACCTTTTGCAGAGACAAAACAAAAAGCGTCTCTCTCTGGTTCGTGAGTCAGATAGGTAAACTGAAGCCTGCTTCCTACTTTGTCTGGCAAGGAGCTGATGAGAAAATCTCAATTTAAAAGCGCATGTAAGTATCGAGAATTCCTGCATAGGACGAACTACGAATTGCTATCGTACTGTTTCAGCTTCTTTCGTACAATTAGTATTCTGCTACGAAATTCTTGTTGTTTGATGCCGTAGACCTGCTTTTTGTAAACATTGCATTCCTAGGAAAAGCAATGTCTTTTAAAACATTTAAAAGAGTAATGTGCATTCTATCCATTCTGTACAAAATAGTGCGAAGTCTGAGGAAAGGCATGCGAATATGTTTTGCGCTCACCGAGAGTGATTCATTCCTTATACTGTACACTGTATGGACTCTTCAAGTTATCAAACTCGAAGAAAGAAATGAAGAATTAGTTTTTTGTTTTCGTCGAGAAATTTGCGTCCACGTTAGTATTTCCATGACAAGTGATTACCATAAATGGTAAGATTGTAGGCCTATATACTCTTTGTGACGACACTGGTGTTTGTTTCTTTTATTTATTGACAAACCACACGCTGGGATAAGTTTATAACACTTTTTTCAGAGGGGTCAGGTCGTTACGTTTTTTTTGTAAGTATAATTCGTATTGATTATTACTTTATTATTATTTTTTTTATTATTTTCAGCTTATTTTTAGTTTGCTCCGGATTCAGATCTCATTGTTTGCGTTCAGATGCAAGGCCGTGAGGAGCGCTTGCGTGGGAAGTTGCCAAAAGCATTATTGCATTTGAAAAAATACGCAAATTTTCATCTACAAAAGTGCTGTCACGCCGCTGTCAAAAACATCTCTTTGTTAGCAAGACACCGCACAGTAGCCGCTCAGTAAGCACAGCCGCTCTAAACACACGGTGAAGTGTCATGAAGTGAGAAACTTGGGGCTTTCCAACACAAAAGTGAGCTACTGGTCAGAATTTCCTCCACTGTGTGGTTGAAAATAAAGAGAGGAAGATGATTTGGATAAAGATGTTACCGTGGCAACCATTGACACTTTCCAACAAACTTCAAGCAGCGTCGAGTGAAGTACTTTCGTCTGTGGTCTGAACTGATACGTCATAGGCTTTTGTTTAATCAACCAATCAGCGTCGTTGATATGACGCAGCGCACTCTAACAGTTGAGTTTCGCGGTGTTATGGAATGTTGAACGTTCTCAATAAAAGGAGAAGGTGGCGACGAATTGGTTTCCCCTGATGTTTGATACGAATATGAGGAGAAAGTATCCCGACACCATTCACCATATTGTCTTGCTATTCATCATGTAGTTCTTGAGAGTCTTTGCAACTTTACGACTGGAGCAGCGGCCAGTTCATTGCGGTGTGAGTATGCCTTTGCTGTTGCGGTATCGTTCGTAACTTTCCACATCTTCAGCGTTCTGGTAAAACATATCTAAGAGAGAATATTGGACTTTTGTTATGTCCCCTATAAGATAGTATTGCTGTATATCAATTCAATCAATGTTCTTATTAATTTTTAATGACTACACGCGCCTCGACTCGCAATATTTACTTGGAAATAATGCTTCAAGGCTTCAACATTCAAACACGTGGGGATGGATTAACAGTATTTACTTTCAAGCTCTTCCCATTTATATACGCTAGTGTCCGCATTTCAACACGTTTGGTTTCGTCGCTTTACTATTCAGCTCGTGTTTCGCAGTTTAGTAGGCCTTGTCTTCTTACGCCGATGCATGACGTCCTATGGTTCTACCATTTCACAGCCAGCACGTCTGAATATTGTGCTTCCGATGTCTGGCAATTTCCTACGTTTAAAATCAATTCTTTTCACTTAACGTGTGTCCGTTGCTATCCTACTTCGTGTTCGAGACAGGAACGTTTCTCTTCCATAGCGCCTACAGAATTTGAGTTCATTTTAGGTGGCACTGTTTGACTTGAGCTCCCCTAAGCTTCCTCTTCAAAACATGCTCAAATGAACAATGCGCTCAGCTTGCGCTTTTCAATTCAGAACCATCGAGGACTAAAATTGTTGCCCTGAAGAGCTATGGTTCATTTATTCCTTTTCAAAAACATCCTTTCACTTTGTTTCCTTCAAAGGAACGGTTTCTATTTCTGCGTGTATTCTTGAGTTTGTGGATATGTTATTCGTCATCCGTGACAGAAGATTGAGTGAATGAAACGATTGAGAAATTGCTCAACACGTAAGCTGTGTAATATTGTACCAGACATCGTGGAACATTGCTTAAGATTACCTTTAATGCGACCTGATGCGTCATTATATGGCATGCAAACGTCAGTGCTACGATTTTGCAACCCTAATCTTGTTGTTGGTTAGGCCTACTGTTGATGCCTGACCTATCTTGTAAACAAAATTATCATTTTTCACTAGGAGACTAATCTTTTAACACTTGATTTAGTTGCTGTCGCCGCTTAGCATGATGCTGTATTATAGACTAAATCATGTGAAGATATTTCGTTGCAAGAACACGTAGCTGAAAACTCTGACTTGGCAGAAAGTAATAACATTTCTCAGGGAATTGACCTTTTTTGAGGAGTGTTGTCAATGATAAGTTATCTTCAAGGTCTTTAATTTAGCCACATATATCTTGTGATGTCTTCTGTCTTGCTGTGGAACCACTGACCTCGAGGTCTTTATGCTCAGTTTAGCAAGTGGTCTCGCAACATTACATTCAAGTCATAGTTGACTTCACTAGAATGCGATGTCAAAAAACTTAACATTTTTGATAAACTTAAAGCACAATGCTTATTATTCTATGGAATGTGAAATTCTTATGATTCCTGGAAATGCAGGAGTATGCTATATCGATACGTTGAAGGAACTTTTTTACACTTTAGGTCAACTTATGCTAGCAGCTATTTTTCAAGTTATTATGTTCGTGATGAATGATTTTATAGATGATCCAACGCCTGCCTCTTTATGGGCGTATAACGTTATATACGTTTACATATATCCTAAAGGAAGCCTACTTCATGTAAAAAAGTTACACTGTAACTTATGGACTTAGTCACACACACACACATACTGAAAGCTTATTCCCACAAATAACAAACATCTTGTATATATGGATGTCGGAAAGCTTTTATGCTTTTGATTTGTTACAGTATTTCCTCTTTTAATCTTTTATAAGCTGATTTCGTTTGTAAGTCCGAGGTAGACTTCCTGCTGAATTTCAAATTAGAAGATTTCCAATCATGCAATCGTCATCATTTTTTTCAGAAATTTTACATTCCTGGTGCTTTTTTTTGCAAAGATCTGACAAAGTATTTGAAATGTAGTTAAACTCGATCAGAAGGCAATGTTTCGCCTGTCAATATGCGATTGTTAACCGCATTGGCATCATATAGCAGTGAAAGCAAGCAAACTGAATGCATCAATCAAACCCTGGCTTCGAATAGATATTTCTATGCCAAAAACTTTGATTTATCAATGAGGCACAACGGTAGTCAATTTATCAAAGTAAAAAAATAGTTATGTAAAGTAATTATGATTATATCCCTCTTTTTATATCAAATGCTTCAAACAGAATTGCTTCAGACCACATAGCAAGCTGATCATCCTTCTTAGCTGTGTCATAAGGAAGCTATTTCCCTGTTCTTGCAATGGCCTAATCTCTAAATTGAGTAACAATTTTAACACGTGTCAGGGCCATTGGCATGTGGTTTGGGCGAATTGCCAGTGAATGGCATCCCACAAAGTCCAATAGTAATTCCAAGCTTCAAGTCTTTTCAGTGGTTTCCTGTTGAGCTGGAAACTTAAAAACCCCTGTCCTGCTCATAAAACTATTTGAATGAAGACTTGAAATCGCTTCACCAATTGCTTATTGGTTGCTTGCTAAGGACTAACTATCTGATTGGTTATTTGTTGCTACTTTTGACTTGTTTCGAAAACATGTATACACGTCAATAGCAGGACAAGGGTTAAATCCTAAGTTACCTAACAGATGTCTATCTGCTGTCTGCTGGCATTTAGAGGGGAATTGGCAGATCTTGGTGTCTTGTTTTATTGAACTGAGACTAAGCTACAACAGCATGTTACAGTACTCAAAATTCACATATAAACCAACGTTATAAGTTACATATAATGGTGTGCCTTCACAATAAAAATTTTCACAACAGAAATCAACATGTCAGATATGCCACTCTCATGATTTAAGAGGAAGTCCATTTTATCCACATATGCGCCCCGGTGAACCAAAACAAACTTTTAATGCAGTAGTACATAAGAATATTGCATGGATGATTGAGTTTTTAGATATATGTGACAATTTTAAAACGCTTTAGAATAGATACAATGAAACCTGTCTGTCACATTTAGGAGCTAAGGAAAATAATGACCTTTATAGACAGGTGGCCTTTCGAGGTTGATTTCTATAGAAAGTGCCATTTTGGGGTTATGAAGAGTGGCCTTTACACACAGGAGGAAACTGTCATTGAGAAGGGCCTATCTGAACGCGAGTCTAGTAGAGCACTTGCTTTCAATGTCTGCTGGATAAGACCGTTGGTTACAGTATTTGGGCTTTGTAGCTTTTATTATGGTTAGGCAAAGTGTGCATCATTTCAACGAAACTTATAAGAGCTAGAAGAAGACTGATGTGATGTAATTAAATTGTGGATGTATTGATTGGTGGTTGTGAAATAATTATATGTTTTTATTTCTCTAGCTGAATGATGGCAGATCCGTTGTTGTTGTACATCATTGGCTCAGTCGCCTTGCTAATATGCATATCGATCAGCATCATTGGCTTTATATTTTACCGCAAGAGAAAGGAGATTATGGACGAGACAGATGGCGAGCTAGAACAAATGACCAAGGCAAAGTCACCTTCTAGCACTACGCCGAGCCGACAAGGTTCCTTCAAAAAGCAGGTACAGTCAGATCTGTTTCCAGTAACCACCCAATGCAAGGGACCGACTAGAGGTGGTCTCTTACGCTCAGCACAGGTGGTCGGTTCATACTGGTTAGTTGTATTGTTTCAACCTAATGGTAAATTGTATTGTGTGAACTGGAAATGTGGTCTCTAAAGTCAGGTGGTTTGTAAAAGAGAAGAGACGAGGATGTAAGCTTTCGCATTCCATAACTTTTATACCGTAATTAACAGACATGTTGCTGGTCCTACGACAGGGAGAGATGGCAGATTTCTAAGCACTACATTATGGTCGCTGGTGCCAGAGCTCTATGTCGTGAGACACAGTTTAGAATACAAGACGGACGGAGTTGTTGACACGACGAAGTACAGACGGGAACGAGCCTGATTACACGATAACAGTGCTACATATTCTTGCGATCACCTGACTACACAATGACGACTTTATGTTCACACTGTTCGATGTTCATAACAGTTAAGATCAACTTGTTGTTGTTACGACACTGTCACCATTACGTCACAAAGTAAATTATGCAAGCAAAAAAGCAAAAAGAAACATCCAAAACCAATAGTGGCTCAAACATCAAATCTTAATGCTGTCTTCTAAAAACTCAAACTAAACACATCAAAATCCCTTTGAAAAGCGACATGAATGATGAATCATATCTCGACGTCAGGAGGGCAAGTGTGATAAGCCTAATCATGATATTGGCACTTAAGGCCGATTCACAAAAGCAGTAACGTAAGAAACTTACCGTAAGAAACTCAAGACCATTCACATGGTGACTTTGCCGTAAGAACAGTCGTAAAGACAGTGTTGATTTTGGCGGAATATTCAAAACAACGTGCATCGCTGTTATTTCCCTGTTCAACAAGGAGCTCTTGCAATTTCAGAGTTGAAATGTTGAAAACGTCCTGGCCATCCTTTTATCTGTTTGTTGTTGTACAAGTTGAGAGCGCTGTTGTAAAGCAAAATCAACCTATCAAGGAAAGCTTTAGCATTCAATAGTTCTTGTTTACGATCTTCGCCCCCTCGGTGAAACTTGAGGAAGTAGTTGTGACATTCGACCTGCATCTGGCGCAGGGGTCGAAGTTGTTTTTTCCTTGATCCTCATTGGTCAACCTTAAGTTTCTTATGTTACGGCTCGGAAAAGTTCAACACTGTTCAACTTTTTAAATTGCTTACGTTACGGCAAATCCGCCTTTAAGTTTCTTACGGCTACGACAAAGTCATCATGTGAATGGTCTTAAGTTTCTTACGTTAAGTTCCTTACGTTATGGCTTTTGTGAATCGACCTTTAGAGAGACAGGAAATTGATTAGTTGATTTGTGATACACCCCTTCTATAGGCAGTTTTGCTTGGTTTAAGTACAATGCAATTTTGACTGCTTTTTCGACTAATGTTTCTTTTGTGATTTCTTTGTGTAGCAATTGCCTGTTATGAAGGACACTCAATTTTGGGTCCCTGAATTATATTCATCGATTATTCAACCAAGCGTTCTGCCGTATCGTAAAGTCAGCCGTATGCAATCAACACTTGACAGAGAGATCTACTCGAGAACTCCCGATGTCTCTTATTTGGAAGCTGCAGCAGACGCTGAGGTATGGCAGCGAGAAAGATTTTCTACCAGTAATAATTTGTTGGAAATATAAATCTTGAGACTGATGCTACTATGATCAGAAATTAATTCTAGATATTAGATGCAGTTGGGTTGTGTTATGTGGTTTTGGCTTATACTAGGGCATATCGACCAAATTATATTCTTGTAACCTTAAAAGTTGGTCTTTGACTTGCTCTTCTTGTACACATTGCATCAGTTTCGATTTTGAGTTTGTCTAATTCAATCATTCCTGTCTTTAAAGGTGTTTGATTCCAAGGCAAGCGTACGGCTAAAACATTCAGCTAGTGTGAAGAGCTCTCCAAGTATCCGACGACGTCCGCAGCAGGTCAACAGGCTAACGAGCGAAGACTACCGCGGAATGCTAAACTTCACCATTCAGTACAAATATGATAGGTATGTGAGGTCACCAGGGCTACATAAAATGTCAGGTTTGTTACACAGCCTACAATGTGTTGTGACAAACTGCATTTTTGGCTCTGTTAAAAGATGATATGTTCAGCAAGAGGAAAAAAATAGGGATCGAAATCTTCATCTATCTGACATCGTATGACTGACCTTTGTGTAGCTATAGACTGTAAACCAACTCTCTGCACTCTTGTCTAGTGCTGATCCATACAGTTCTATTCATATTAACCCTTGTCCTGCTCATAAAACTAGTTAAATGAAGACTTGAAGGCGCTTTATCGATTGCTGATTGGTTGATCTCTAGGGACTAGCTATGTGATTGGTTATATGTTGCTACTTTTGAACTATTTTGAAAACGTGTATATACCTCAATAGCAGGAAAAGCGTTAAGTCTGTTAAGTGCGACCTCCAGATCTTCAGTGTCAGTCGACTCTGCTTGAGTCACACATTCTTCATTTCTCTGGTCTCGTTTTGTTGTTTAGCATTTCTTATGGTCACATTCCGTTTGTAGTCACATTTTTACCTGATTTCCAGCATTTTATAGTTATACTAGCTGGTCCGTGCTGCTTAACGTAGCTGGGTCTAGCATCATTGTTAGCATTGAAGTGGATATCAATTTAGTCCTATACAAGTTATCGTTCTCCGTATTTAATTCAAGAGTATCTCTGAGAACTCTGAAAGTGCCTATGTGGGCTGAGAGATCTCAACAGATTCTGGTAGAGATCAATTCAATACTCCATTAACATAAGATGAATACCTACTTCTATTATTCTACTGTAAACAAATTGTATTGCACCCAGAAAGAAATGTGTAACTTTGTCAAACTTGCAGCAAACACTGCTCGTCTTTAAGGCAACCTTTTCATAAACAGCCCAGTCAGATTCTGCATCGATTAGCGTTATTCAACTTTGACCTGGTTTGAGCGTTGGCGCTGCGTAGTGTGTTAAAAAAATTTTCCACATCCAAAGCCTCGTGCTTTCCCAGAGGTAGTCAAATCCATACTTGCTAGCTAGTAGCAGGTGCCGGGTTTTGAACACACAGACAAACAGGCAGACAGACAGACAGACAGACGTTTGTGAAATATATATATACCTGGACCGGTATATTTATATAAATTTTTAGTAGAGCGTGGTCACTGTAATGTTAAGTGCTTGATGCACACTTGCAGAGCATTGAACAAGTTATTGACTCAAGGACCATGCAATTAATTCCGTTACTCAGAGCTTCATGTGAGGGTGTTCAATCAATGTATTTGTTTTGACTCGTTCCTCACTACCAAATACAAAACATGTAAGCAGCAGTTGCCGAACATGGCACGTTTTACAAGAACCGAGAAGTTTAAAATATACTTGCAGCATAGAAGTTGAAGGATGACTAAAAATAGAAATGAAATGAGAAAAAAATCATTTCATTTAAATTAATTCATAGCCATGTAAAGTGTTGACAGATTGGGTTGTACTTACCGAGTTCTTTCTGTAAGAAGTTTTGAATCTTGCTACAGTAAAGTCTCCTCAGGTCGCTGCTCGTGTCCTGCTCCTACCAGACACCATGTCGAGCATGTCAGCAAGATATGCAGGCACTTTTCCGTTCTTCACTGACCAGCGTAGTTCAATGATATTGCGTAAGCTGTAATGACTCATTGTCGGTTGCTTAAGGTCGATCATACTGTAGCATTGAACAGATGGAAATGAATACCGGTAGTTCAGTCCCAATACAACACGGATAGCCCTACAGAACGATCTGTCCTTTCGCTGCTGCAGCTGTTTCGAGGCAGTTGCTGGTAGGGCATTGCCAAAGGTATGACCCGGAAGCACAAACAATTTTAATAATGTAGTGAGTATCTGCTCTGGTAGCGACCGACACAGTCTGGATGGGCCTGACAATTTTTTTGCCATAAGAAGGCTGTATTTAGTCATATACAACTTTATTTATATATTTCTGTATGTTTATTATTCTAATAATTCTATCTGTTTTGTTTTTGTTTAGATCCTTATTGTTGATCACTCTTGTGAAGGCGGAGGCTCTTCCGCTACGCAAAGGTGGTCTTCCTGTCGACCCCTTTGTTGATGTCCAGGTTCGGCCATTTTACAGAAGGCGGATGCATTCTGAAGTCCATCAAAAGACCCAGAATCCTATGTTCAACCAGGTCTTTGAATTTGAAGTGCCCCCGTACGAGATTCTGAAACAAGACATTTGTTTTACAATTCTCGACTTTAGTCAGCAGCTAAATCATGACTCTATCGGAAATGTCATTTTTGATATGTCTGGCCTTGATCAAGATGCCATCCGCGCTGGCAAGGAGTTCTCATTGTGGAAAGGCATCGACAAGGTATTTTGATTGGTTTTATTAGATATGATTTATTTATCAAAAATGTTGAAAAATAACAACAAAAATAACAGGCAAGAAGGACTTGCACTTATATACAGTCTGAAATGATTTACAAAATTTTGAAAGATTTATATTTTCTAACTAACTTTAAATCAAAAATAAAATATAAATGGCCGTGTTATTTCGTTATGCCTGCTCAGCTTTATCATTGTTAGTTTGTGCCTCAAAGGTGACGTCATGGGTGCCCTACAATCAGTCAGTCTCACTTAGTATATTTTACGAGAAAGCCTAACGATCAATCACAACTGAATCATGTATGCCTAAGCTGAGGTTTATCATGAATGGGACTAGGGTATATTTTGGGAGTACATTTAGAACCTCGTACAGGGAACACCGCTTACATTAGCATCGGATTTATAATCATGCAAAGTCTTTTTTTTTAACATTTATGAAATCCCAATTTAGTAAAACACTGAATTTTTAAAGTTATAGGCAGGTGACCTCTATTGACCTCTATCAGAGCTTGGCCTGCACAGTTGAAATTGAACCTTGTTAATGTTGATCTACTAGCACGATCTACTGTTGTGCTGCTAGAATACGGGCATTACGCTAGATGAATTACCAACACTGGTATGGCAAGTGGAGTTCAACCAGTCGTAAAAATAAGCGATATGAGGACGCTATCCATGGGATTAAACGAGTTCGATTGTGTAGGGCAATACAGTGAAACCTCTGTATAGCAGTCACCCCTCGGACCTGAGGAAATTTACCTTAACCCTTGTCCTGCTCATAAAACTAGATAAATGAAGACTTGAAGTCACTTTATTGACTGCTGATTGGTTGATCTTGAGGGACTAACTATGTGATTGGTTATATGTTGCTACTTTTGAATTGTTTCGAAAACGTGTATACACGTCAATAGCAGGACAAGGGTTAATAGACAGGTGGCCTTTCTGTCCAGGTTGATTTCTATAGAAAGTTTCATTTTGTGGTTATGAAGAGTGGCCTTTATAAACAGGTGGCTGCTCTATAAAGGTGGCCGCTGATACATGTTTGACTGTAGTTGTAAACTTATCAATAGTTAAGACTGTGTGTAGTTTGTGAGGAGGATTTTGTAATAGTCCTGACATATGACTTTGTTTCAGGTCAAACAAGAAGACGAGATTGTCCATGGTGGTGCTATACTTCAATATCCCGTTGAGATGGATCTCGATCGATCATCAATGCTTCTGATGGTATCGTTAACGTATAGCAGGGCCATTGAAAAGATGACTGTTGCCATAAACAAAGCAAGGAATCTACCATTGATGGACAAGAAGGGAAAAATTGGTAAGGAATGGATCGATAACTTGACCTTTTTGGACAAAAAATGAGGTCAATTCTTGTGTGTGTTTGCTACTCGACGAGGCACTGTTTGTTATTATTGTTTGAGCTGTTTGCCTCAAAATTAGAGGCAAGCTAGCTGACTCTTTATGCAACGAGAACCGCCGTATTGCGCGAGATGGGTGTTTATGCTTAAACATCGCATGAACGCCCCCTTTGTATCACGTTTGACTATTTTCCTGACTGTGGATCAGCAATGTTTTTATCATAGACATAAGTTATATTTTTGTTGTGATCCAAAAATGCAGGGTCTACTTATGGAAGAAATCAATATTTCAGATATATTGTTAACGGAGGCTACATCGTTGTTATCAGAAATAATTTGCAAATGGTTTAGGCTTGTGAAATGTCAATTCCTTTCTGAGTTTTTCAAACTGGAAAATATGTGAAAAGTTTCTTGCTGTTTGACATCTTGTTTCGTTTAACTTATAAGGGTTGATTGCGTAGGGTTGCTCCGAACAAACAAATTCTGTTTGTTCGGCGCCGAACAAGCGATGTTCGGGTTCGGTTCGGAGAACCGAACAAACGTGTCATTCTCCGAACAT
>OFHS01004007.1:0-15067 GCA_900245855.1 Calvadosia cruxmelitensis | reverse complement strand
TTATTATTATTAAGATTGGTCTTTATACACAGGTGGCTGCTCTGTAGAGATGGCAGCTAATACAGGTTTGACTGCGGTACATGTACAGTAATACAATTTCTTGAAGGCTTCCACCATACTTCGATTGAGTTTAGCATTTATACTCTGGATGTCTGTATCTTCATGCGATGACTGCATTGACTTGTTTTCGAGCCCATCATTGGTAGTCAAATTTCTATGTCTGATTCATATCGTTTACACAATGTCCGCACAGTCGAAGTTTCAGCACAACGCCAATTTTGTAATCAATGTATATAATATGGAACGTATCCATAAGGGGATGAAGTGATATTACAAGTCAATTGCATGATAAATAGTATTTGAAGATTTTAAATGTATGATGTGCCGTTATTCATATAGTACAGTCAAACCAGTATTAGCGGCCACCTCTATAGAGCAGCCACCTGTGTATAAAGGCCACTCATCATAACCCGAAAACGACACTTTCTATAGAAATCAATCTGGACCGAAAGACCACCTGTCTAGAAAGGTCATTCTTCTCAGGTCCAAGAAGTGACTATTATAGACATGTTTCACTGTAGTGCAAAAGGCTTTCAAAGACATCACAGTCAACTGACACAATGTTAAGATAAGATAGTTATTGATGTAATTATATGGTTCACCGATATCTCTCCAAAATGAATAGACATCGAACTCATGTTATGTTATGCAACAGAATAGAGAAAGCTTTCTGGACGCTTGTCAATCAAAGCGTTAAATTTCGGCTTTATGGATATTTTGAGTACAAACACTTCGCTCTGAAGACAAATAAGTTACAATAAGATTTTTCATAGGGGATGATTTAAAGTACATAGTAGACTTAAGATACCATCTATTTATGAGCGAACGATTATTTATAGTTGCTTCTTCTCATGCATCCCCATTGAACGCAAGGCGTCTTTTTATGATGACATTACCACGATATCTCTTGAATCTTGCTGGGTACGTCGTATTAAAACGCCTTGTGTCTATAACTATAGGTCAGCAGGTATCTGGAAATAATCCCACGACAATGCTTCTGTTCTTCTATGCTACCAGTGTTCAAAGCACAATGTGGGTGGAATTGTTGTTGACACCACACACCACCTTGCCACAGCGAGGGAATGGGAAGATCAATTAGCACCGTCATCATTTAGATTAAATTATCAAATTACATAGAGAGTTCTTCCCAAAGATACATCTTGAAAACGTATAATATATACACAAATCAATGTAACCATTGTAAATGCAAAGGACATGCCCTGTCAGAGAATGTAATTCCTGGTTGTTACAGTTTTGAGCATCACCATTGGTAACAACGACGTACTATGCGCTGCAAGACATGCTGACATGGAAACCTCCCGTCGTTGTACTTTCGTGGGTTTGGGCATTCGATTTCCTTTTCTGATGTACTTTATCGATACCTCAATGGTAGTAATATCATATACAGGGGTGGATAGTTGCGAACTTCGTAAGTATTCCACTTTTCTAGCGAACTTTTTTATCTCTACAGATTCTATTTCTTTGAATAGTACTTTCACTGACTAGTTTCTAGTTCTAGCAAACTAGTTTGAGCTGCTGCTAGTTCTATATAGTTTGCAAGGCTTTTAAAACCGTCCAACTAATCACTAGTCAAAATAATGTTGGAAGAAATAAATAATTGCTTGCAAGAAAATGAGCCGAGACGAACACACGCTCTTTCTTTTGGCATGGAAAGGCTCGAACTGAGTTCACATGCATGCAAGCCGAGTGGTCCAAACTGGGGCATTTGCTCTCTGAAACAGTGAAACGTCGTGCGAACTCTCTGCATGATCATTGATTTCAGGTATTGATTGCAGGAAACAAGAAATATAAGTTAGAGTGAAACCTGTCTATGTCCGGTCACCTCCGGGACTTGCGAAAACTGGCCGTAATAGACAGGTGGCCTTTCTGTCCAGGTTGATTTCTATAGAAAGTATCATTTGTGGATATGAATAGTGGCCTTTATACACAGGTGGCTGCTCTAGAGAGGTGGCTGCTAATACAGGTTTGACTATACTCGTGCATGCCTGTTGCTTGTATAATTGCTACCTGTTTTAAGTCCATTTGCCAACATTCCATGTCCAAGAGGAGGAATAGGAAACCTCCATAAATTACACCATCCAATAGATAATTACCTATACAAATCACTAATTCAACAATAATTTAATCAATGTTTTCGTAAGATAGTGTTCAGTGCAACAAGGCAGAACTGTGTACAAAGCTGGAATCAGAGATGAAATAAGATTTTCTACTCCGAGTTTCATGCTATTTGTGATTATCATTCGAACGTAATATAGTTATAGAGTGGATTGCAATCATAGTTAAACAGTTAATTTAGGTTTTCTAGAGAAGTTATATGAAGCTAAATAACATTTCTGCGTAGTTAAAGGCAAGACCAAGATCGTAGTACGAAATCTAGCAACGGGGCTAGTCTGGGTCGGACAATGGAATCGCGCATAAATTTCCCCACCCACCCTACCTCAGCATAATATATATATAGATATATATTAACAGCAAATGGTAAGTAAGGAACTAGGAAGGAAATAGAGGTAATTTTCCACTGGTTATCAGTGTAACGGTGCCCCTTTGGGTTGGAGTTGTGACAGGGCTCTCATACGAGGAGGATCCAACGCATCAGTCGCAAACCTCCCATCGGATAGTACCACGGTCACACTCGTCTTGAGCTGATGAGTTCAAATTGTAATTAACTATTCCCATCTTCTGAACTAATTTGGATGTAATGACGTTTTTCGGAAATATATACCTACATATACACACATACGCATACTGTACACCCCCTATAGTTATTGTGGCATAACTCTTCTCTGCTGAAAGTTCTCACGAAACTACGTCTTGTTAATCACAGTTCAATGAAACCACCACCAGAACAGGATGGATTTCAGAGGGGGAAGAGTACCACTCAACCGTTAAAGCATTTACAGAAGCAGTCAGGAAAGAGTTCTGATTTGGCTCCAAGAATGCATATGACGTATTTGTTGACTTTCGTGAAGCTTTTTATTCCTTGTATGGAGAACTTCAGATTTACATACTTAAACATGATTTCAATATTAAATGGGAGACAGCTGAATTTGATTCGTGACTTGCTACAGGGAAATCTCACCAAGATCGATGACGGTACAAAACTTTCAGAAGAATTTACCCAACATCTGGGTGTGGCCCAAGGAGACAGTTTGTCCTCTAAATTATTTCTTTCGTACATTGCTGATTCAGCAGATGTACTACGAACCGCCGATAATAATCTTCAGGTTATCTGCGACAAAACCAAAGTTTTTTCGTGGTGGCTGACTTTCTATAGCGACGATTCTCAAATTTGAGAAGATTATCACTTACCGGTGTTTCCAGTTAGTGAGTCCTAGTTACCTTGATGGAGTCAAAGAACGCGGTCAATTCCTTCTTATCGGATGGGGACAGACAGACTGCCGGACAGTGCGGCCTACATTATACTGTAGATGTCAGTCATCGTTATATCTTTAAGACTAATGTAGAACTAAGTTAAGATGCCCTGTTTTTAGATACATACAAACCGATTTATATTTTCACATAAATTATTAACTCGTTAAAATACTTTTACCAATACCATTGTAAATAGTAGATCCACCAACACGTTTCATGTTAGCTTTTACCTCGTTATTTTATAAAACGTACCATCCGTGGTAACTACGTTGTCATTCGGCTTTGTAGCTAAATGCGAGAGCTTGCAAATAAAGTTCACTATTATTATTATTAATATTATTATTATTAATGAAATGGACAGCTACGATGCCCAGATATATCTGAAAAATCAATAATAATGGTTGGATAATGGAATCATAAAAAGTCACCAGCACTGCTGTCTAACTGCTGGCGAGCAGCAGATCGAAGTTCATCGCAGTTCAAGAAAATTCCACATCTGTTCATTGATTCCATAATATTTGCTCAAATACATCCCGCCTTGATCGTAATGTCAACTGTACGAGCAAAGAATGTGGAAAGTCGGCTTTGCGATTGTACCATATTTGTATAACTGTGTGAAAATTCCGTCCTTTATCGAACACTTGAAAGCAACAGCATGTAATCATAGATATTTAGTTAATTGATTGCTGAACAATTTATCTTGTACTGAATCGTCCTTGTATTCTGTATATGTTTCGACGCGCACATGTTTTTGGCCTCGTTTCGAAAGTTAGTTGAATGTGCTGTGTCTAGTGCCCAGTCCTCGTAGCTATAGGTAAATCCCCGTGGGTGCAGCTACCATAACTTACTTGTCGTTGGCTCTCAATAGAGACAGTCGCAATGGGCGACCAGACTCAGAACTTTGATGTGCTTAGTTTTTGTCTATGTCTCTTGTCTACGTTTCATTTTCTCGGAGAACCAGCAAGTCAACCTATCAATGTTATTGCAGCATAAATTATACAGTCCGCATGCTCGATCCGTCTCTTAGGAGCTGTTATGTTCGAGAGGATGGCGACATCGAGGAGACACAGGATTGCGTGTGCGAGCGGCAACAAGCCCAAGCTCAAGTGAATATATTTGGACAGAGCACGTGGATATAAGACGAGTAACAATTGCGCATGTGCAGACAGGAGTGACGTTGACATTAATTAGCGTAATTACGAATATACAACAGGAGCTACCGTTGCGGTAACAGTATATGAATTGTTTTATCTGCCCAGTGAAGGACAAAATAGATATCAAATCTATCTACTGTATACATCTCTATATAATATACATACTGTATATCTATATGTCGTTGAGCAATCTGCACTGATCGCTATCACATCTTCAAATGTCCTTTCTATCTCTTCCTACATTTAGTTCGTTAGGAGCTCAGAGCATGTGTAAGCAGATATTTTAATCTATATTTTTTATGGATAGTTAGATCAACATTATGGAACACTTCATTATTAGTTAACTCGCATAAAAGTTAGACAATTTTGTGTGTGTGTGTGTTTTTTTTTTAATTCAATTAAACCGTCCTTTTATTTCTTTCAATTCTCAAATTACAAAATGAATTCAATTACTTAGAAAATACATATTTAAGTTAAAAACTAATGAAAACTAATTTTGTGTTGACCGTCTATACCCTCGAAATCGGTGAAATATATTAATTCGACATACATCTCCCTAGCCTCGCGTGGCACAAGTTTGAAGTCGCTAACAAAGGTATGTCGAAGGGAGGTTTGCTCCTTAAAGCGCCCTTATGGATGAACGAATCATTGGATTCTAATATTCCAAGTCTGTTTGAAGGCATGCAACCGGTATTCATAAACACGCTGTAGACAGAATGATCAAGAATGCTTACTTTCATTTTTCAAAGAGAACACTGTGTTTTAATCGAGTCCTGAGTAAAAAGATAAATAACGAAAATGGAATACAATACTTACTAGTAAAATATTTAATAAATATACCATACGTGTCATGCGATGACGCTGAATTGATTAATGACGTCACAGTATAATTAAGGATTTGTAATTACCCTATCAATCATGTGAAGGTTAACGCCTTGGGTTATTCTGGGTATACGCTTGAAGAGCACGGATCAACTTTATAATGTGTTTGCTTTGGCTTACATTGCCTCGTGTATTGTTGGATTCGTGACAATAAGTACATGACTGCATAAATAAACAGATCACTTAACTAGGTAATTAACATAGAAGACCTACAGTAATGTCAACGCTGCTATAAACAGCTATTGTAAAAGCTAAAGGTACAATAGATCCATCTGAATGAGAATGTAGCTTGCGTTCGTATGAGCACAAATAATCATATCGGAATGAAAGTGTCTAAGCATCTTCCGCTTCGTGTTTCAGTCATAGCCCATGTAAATGCACACTGGGGAAAATCGCAAATTGCAGGGACGGACTGTACTAATCCCAAGCGTCAAATCTCCCAAGGCAATTTATAGGGGGAATGTGCTAAACAACTCAGCCAAAACTCAATGAGAACTAGTCTTGTAAGGTGATTCCAAATTCTATTCCACACACAATCAAATCGGAAAGAACTCACCAACAACAAATGTATAACTTTTAGCGAAGCTTTCTTGTTGGCTCCGGGAGTCGGGTAAGACTTCTTCCAAGTTGGATTCTCCCCAGTTACCAAAACTTCTCATTGAATACAAGTTTACACGGGTATTTATACAAAATTGGTACAAAAACAGGAACATCTTTCAAGCGGAATACAATTTGACCTTTACTGTAAATAGATATGCAAATCACTAAAATGCGTAAGGATAGCGAAACAACTCATAAAACTACGTAAATCTAAATATTCTTCCTGGATATTATGTTCCTTCGAAACTAGGTAATGACGTGTATTAACTAAATGTTTTTTCCTCTTCGTCGCCAACAGTCCAGTTGAAGCTACCGTGCACGCACAGGCGAATTTGAAGCAGGAGCTTCCAAATTACAATAGATCGTTTTCAAGAGCTACCATTATGTGAATAACCAGTGCGTTGTGTGGCATGTTGATTGCTCGAAGCAGCGAAGAAAACTGGGTTTCTGACCCATAATATTATCCGGAATTATATTTTTTAAGGAAAGTAGCACAGCTTGAAGAAATCTGCAGCAGTATCAAATCCAACTTTCTCTATATTCCCAAATCAGAGACATCAACCTTCCCCATAATGCACCTTTTTCACAAGGATATCTTGTAAACATGGTCTTTTTGCCAAGCGCAATCCAGATGCATTGTGGGATACAGATCTTCTCCGCGCATGCGCAGACAACATAAATTGTCTTTTTTTGGAATTCATTCAAACGTACTCTTTTCTATGATTGTCGATTTCAAGGATTGCTCTTAGTTGTCAATATAAACGTCCATATCACCTCAAAATCATGCAGGTGCGAACGCCCACCGAATTCTGAATTAGCCGATTGCATTCACAATGCGTATTTTGAATTCAGTGGGCTTTCAGACATGTGTTTCTAAATTGATACGGACACTTCATTATTGTTACATAACGTTACTACACGCACCTGCACAGCTACACGTGATCTCAAACAGTATTTAAATTGACATAACAGAAATTAACACGGTTAAATGCAGTCAGAACAAAACAAACTCAGCTATTTATCTAGAACCTGGAATCTCCAAATGTATCTGGACTGCGCTTGACCAATTAAGCCTAGATTTCGATTCCCCATAAAGACTCCTCTCCTACCGAATTCTCTGTGCTTGCAAAGGCAACCCGTGTACTTTACAGACTTGGCCCGCATACTATCTTGAAACGCATGTAAGTGATAGATGCCAACCATCCGATTACAATCGATCTTTCCTGTTCGTTAAGAATCTTGTAATATGCGATGGTGTACAATGACCAACATTAACGCTGATGTCATGGAATTGTCCAGTGACGGCACTATGGTGTAATATTTATAAACAAAATCATGGTGTTTACGGCCAACATTGTCGTTAACATACTTAAAACGACATAATTATGTTTCCAAACATAATGTTTACGTTCTGTGGCAGTCCTTCTTCTGAGACTCTGCGAATCTCACTCTGGCGTTGTTGAATTTTCCAGGATTTTGGTAGCTACGCGTTGGACCCGGGGTGGAATCATGCGGACTGGCAAAGTGTTACTCTCACAATCGGCCCAGCTTTGAATCCTAGCTTCACCTGCTTCGTGATAAGGCTATCTCGGCGCATTGATAGTAACGAGATATCGTATTTGAACCAATGGGGTTACCTTCCTTCGATTGATCTTGTGCTTGTTCCTTTCGGCACGAACCCTTTGTTGATACTCTGGGAATATATTAATCCAAGACCATCTCATTGGCCACTGCCTGCTGCGTGCTCCGATGAAAATGTTTTCGACATAGTTGCCATTTCGTATTTGGCAAGTGACGTATTTTTACGACTGAAAAGGAATTTCCTAAATGTTTCTTTGAAATTCCTCTGAAACTTCTTATGTCTGAATCCGTAGATTATAGGGTTAAAAACGGAAGAAGATTTGGCAAAAATGGCTGGAATGGACACAACTATCGGATTAAGTGACATACCAGACATGGATAGGATTGAAACGATAGCATACGGTGTCCAAGCAACAACGAATCCGAAGGCCATTAATGTCAAGACAACACATAGATCACGCTCCAGGGCATGTGTCGGCTGCACGATTCCTTTGCGAGACAGTAAATGGTTGTGTTCTCTGAATTCACTGTAGATTTTCCAATTGGCGGCGCAGATGATAAACAAAGGAATGATGAAATCAAAGGCCAGAATGCAAATTGTGTAAGACAGATTACTCGAATTGGGCGGATGCCATTCGACAGAACAACTTGCTCCTGTCCCTTCGAAGGTGTATTTAGACCATCCTATAAGTGGCAATCCACCCCAGAAGATGGAATACATCCAGCAGGTCGATACAAGGACAATCTTACGCACCTGCTTCTTCTGACGATTAGCAGATGAACCTAAGACAACGTGGTAACGTTCAACTGACAACGCAGCCGTGTGAGCTATGACGCAAATTGCCATCGTGTGAGCTAGAAATCCTTCAGTCTTGCAACCGATCGTGCCAAATGGCCAATGCTGTTTGAGATTGGCATAGGCAGTAATGGGATCCGCTAGACATCCTTGCATCAGAGTAGCACATGTTAAACTGATGATTAACAGATCAGTTGTGGAGCCAGTGGAACGATAAATTGCACGGAATGAGATAAAGACAACTGAATTGAACAGAAGTGTCAAAATAATCACAATGATCATCACTATACCAGCGAATAAGGAGAACATCGGATACCTGGTTCTTTCCATTACCAAACCACTTGAAGTAGCGTTCAGTAACATAGTGATATTCGTCTGCATGGTAGCGGTGAAACAAATGTCGGCTTCTTATAGTGCAGCACAGAGATGAAATCGTTCTCCATCGCTATATGAATCAGATTGAGTTTGCCTCCTGCTGGTTTGGAATATCTCTCGAATGAGACCCACTCGCTTATCAATAGCCAATCAGGTAACAGACGGCTTTGGAGTGACCGACATACAAGCTGTTAAATCAAACGCGATTCGTATAGACCGCACATCTATTGGTTTAATTTGGCGGTTGCGAAAGTCTTGCAGTTTAATTGTAACCAATGAAATACGTAATACAAATCTAGATGACGAACGTCAGCGCCAGACATACGCCCTCGGGTTCGACCAGATATACAGGAGTAATCCAACACGAGGCATAGACATTGCTAGTTAAGGAACATTCTTTGTTGTCCTTGAATGTTGATGCGGATTGTAATTGCAGGTGACAATCAGTTGTTAAATGATAAGAATGAATAATGAATAGATTGCTCACTATATTTGNGATAACAATTGTCACGCAAGCTATCTTGGTTGGGTCTTATTGATGACGAAAGATCGACAACCCTATATAATACGGAAACGTCTATCGGTTTGTTTGTTTGTTTGTTTGTTTGTTTGTTTATTTGTCTATTTGTTTGTCGGTACAAAGCCGCGTACCTGCTACGCAGTTGCAAGTATGGGCGGCAAACGTCCCGGGAAAAATGTAGGCGCCGATTGAGTACATTTTTCGAGACGCTCGTTGTTTAGCCAGCTCTGAAAGTAGGTCAAAGTTGAATAATGCAAATTGGCGCAGAACATAACGGAGCCGTTTTTTGAAAAGGTCGCCTTTAGTCTTTTGGGAGCTGCCGTGCCTTGTTGAAGTGTTAGTCTGAGCAAGGATGAATGACAGACAAGCATTATGCAGAGGAGCGACGACCAACAAGATTTATGCAGACGCAAGACAAAATTGGTTAGCTACAAAGGATAATATATAGGAATTGACTTATGGAACAAGAGGTATCGTTCAACACCAAACAATCTGTTGTACTTTCAGGATTCATTTGACTCCAATTTGCAAGTCGTAAAGTATTTTGAATTATTCATTTCCTACTTCAATGTTTCAAAGAAATATTATTAGCATTTAAAGACCATGGACTGCGTCGACCGTTGTTAATGTATGGTGTTGCACTGCATCTGACTTTCGGTGACTGTTTAAGCATATTTTTCATTGAAATTGTAGTTGACGGCATGAATTATTTGATTCGGTCAGGTGCTTCGCAAAGCAATATCGTANGATAACAATTGTCACGCAAGCTATCTTGGTTGGGTCTTATTGATGACGAAAGATCGACAACCCTATACTGTATAATACGGAAACGTCTATCGGTTTGTTTGTTTGTTTGTTTGTTTGTTTGTTTGTTTGTTTGTTTGTTTGTTTGTTTGTTTGTTTGTTTGTTTGTTTGTTTATTTGTTTATTTGTTTGTCGGTACAAAGCCGCGTACCTGCTACGCAGTTGCAAGTATGGGCGGCAAACGTCCCGGGAAAAATGTAGGCGCCGATTGAGTACATTTTTCGAGACGCTCGTTGTTTAGCCAGCTCTGAAAGTAGGTCAAAGTTGAATAATGCAAATTGGCGCAGAACATAACGGAGCCGTTTTTTGAAAAGGTCGCCTTGAAGCTGAGTTTCTCCAAGCTTGATGAAGTTATCGCTGTGAAATGGGCACCTCGAACTCGCTGTGCTTGCCGTGACAAACCGTTGCGCTCGAATGGTTGGAAAAGAATCAGTTTCAGTCTTTTGGGAGCTGCCGTGCCTTGTTGAAGTTTTAGTCTGAGCAAGGATGAATGACAGACAAGCATTATGCAGAGGAGCGACAGCCAACAAGATTTATGCAGACGCAAGACAAAAATGGTTAGCTACAAAGGATAATATATAGGAATTGACTTATGGAACAAGAGGTATCGTTCAACACCAAACAATCTGTTGTACTTTCAGGATTCATTTGACTCCAATTTGCAAGTCGTAAAGTATTTTGAATTATTCATTTCCTACTTCAATGTTTCAAAGAAATGGCATTTAAAGACCATGGACTGCGTCGACCGTTGTTAATGTATGGTGTTGCACTGCATCTGACTTTCGGTGGCTGTTTGAGCATATTTTTCATTGAAATTGTAGTTGACGGCATGAATTATTTGATTCGGTCAGGTGCTTCGCAAAGCAATATCGTATACACTTACTGCTTCGATATTAAATAAAGTTACTGCTTTGACTTGAAGTTACTTGTTGCACTGAAGTGTTGTTGAAATGGTTTTGGCCAGCAGCCGAAATCCATTGAATAAACAACAAAGCAATGTACGTAGAATATTGAATTATCAATCGCATACTGCATCTCATGAATGGGAGCATATGCTGATGTTCAAAACTTCTCTTATCAATGTGTTTTAACGTGAAACACAAGAGTAACAAAAAGCTTTTACATTGTCACTCTTCTATGAGTTTGCCGTAGTTTTTTTTAGTTTAGATATGAAAAAACTTGTAATCTGGATGTCATGAATTATTATGGTGAACTGCGTCACAATTTTACAAGACTGTTTCTTCATTCATTTTCTCACAGATGTTAAGTTACTGGTTGCGTATATATTCACCTGTGGTAATAATTAGTTCAATATTTTACGCGTTTCTTACAGTTTCACATTTTAGAACATCTTTATTTTAGAAGTTGATTCACTTTATCCTATTGTTAATGTTGTGCGCCGTTTCCAATTGGAAGGTCAAGTTTTGGTATTTCAAAACAGCAACTATAAATTTAATATCTGGCAAAAATATGAGAGCCATGCAGAGAAATAATATTCTGAAATCTGAACTAGCCTTGCCGTCAACTTACTGGAAATACTAACCAAACCATAGGATAATTGCAGATACCCTTTGATATTCTTATTAGAGAGCCGTTATATCCCTTGCCTTTCCTGAGGGAATATGTCACTCAGTTGCTTCTTTCTGATGCAATAATAATTTGTTTAGACCATTGTCTTTCAAACACGAAGTCAGAACAAGTACTACTGCTTTGGGGAAGGATTATGTCACTGTGCTTCTGTTGTTGTTGAAAGGTTTCAGCCATGTTTTTGCCGTTCAGATTAAACACTGTCTGTAAAAAGATTTGAGACTGATCTCTGTCTATCATCTCATGATAGCAATTATTCAGATAATTAGACCTGTTCAATCTTATGCACCGACTTCATCCATGAGTTCAGTTATGTCGAGACAGAAACAGTTTAAAACGCCTTTTGTGGTTAATTTAATAAACCCTTTTCATTGCCATCAACAAACAAAAATACAAAATACAGTGTTCAATAAACCTAGATTGGGTGACCACCTGTTCTGTGAGACCACTTCTCATTTTCATACTTTCTCGACATGATATACAATGTTCTTACAGTTGATCTTACTATGCCCAGGCAGGAAGTACTGTTTTATGGGCTAAAACAAACAGAGTACTATGATTTTTAGTGGACTAATTGACACTCCCTCCAATGCGAAGCAACGACGATGGACACAGCTGCATCAGCAACGTGGACCATATTATGATAGCAATTATTCAGATATTTAGGGCTGTTTATCTTATGCATATTTTGAGCATTCATTCCTGCTTTCGGCTATCCTCTATTGTTTGGAATTTGGAAGAAAAATTGTTTAATTATGATTATTTCATCATGGTAAATGTCTAATGAAATCAGTAAAGCCACCAAGCACCCTTTCGTGACAGAAGTTGTTTAAAACACCTTTTGAGGTTAATTTAATAAACTCTTTTTCATTGCCAACAACAAACAAAATACAGTATTCAATAAAACGACACTTCACGTTTGCCTTTGGCTCGCGTTTTTATTAACATTCCTAATGTCTCACTACGCACCCAGCGGAGTGCTCCTCTCACTACAAGGGGAAACCGTTTTATATTTTCTTTTCCAAAGGGAGCCCATAACGAAGGGTTTTTTATTGTCTCTTTTTATTTCATTCAATATGTTTCACTGAAAAATACATTTTACTTGCTACTACTAAATAAAAACTTAACCTTGATAAAATAAATAATTCAAATAAATATTACAGTCAAAACAGGCCTAATCTTACGACTATCAAAATTAAATTGCTACAATAAGGGTTTATACAGCGGCATTTTTGCTTTTATCCTACAATCAAAGCACTAAGCAGTCTTCGAAACTTTTCAGCAGGACTGTAACAAGAGTGGAGTGGTCCTTGTCTCTTGCTACTAACTAAGGAATATAATGACGAGGCGTGTCCTGGGTATATGGTGTATATAATAAGCACTCTGGCTAACTCTCAATCTCCCTCTGGCTAGATACAAACGACAACGATAATTATTTATATATGACAGATAGAAACGAGAACAATAGAGATGAATATAAGAGGCTAACAAACACGATAAAGAGGCTACGAATAATTAGGTATGCTACAGGACTTCCTAATGATGATCCGGCCTGGAATAAAACTCTATACCAGCGGAGGAGTGCTTACATGTGAATATTAAAATGATCTTCTGGTACACTTGCATTAATTTTCATTGAAAATATGTTTTTGTACAATCTCTTCGTTTTTGAAATGATTTTGGGGTTCTGTGCCCTTACCGTCAGACAGTGTAGTTTGTTATCTTGATAAATTCTGATTTAGTTTTATTCAATATTTTCAACTAAAAAATACATTTTTACTTTTTTTGGAACGGTTGAATTTATTTTCAATTCTCAAATATTTACTTCACAGTAAAATATGTACTGAAAACAATCTCGAAATAAATTAGACATTTTACTTGACGGTAAATACTAGATAAGAAACTAACCTTGATAAATTTCAATATTCAAATATTACGGTTAAGATTATGATTAATTTATAAATGTTACAGCTTGTTATCTTGAGCCCGGATCAAGATTATCGCTTGAAGCGGATTCGGATTGGAATTTCAGATAATTGAATCGGAACATCTTGCTGATGAGTTACTCGTGTTCTTCCCTTCTCCTTTGAATATTAATATGACCTGCGCTTCATTTTGCCACACGCAATATCCCTTTTGATATCGTGTCGTTTTGCTGGTTCTGGCCTCCGCTTGGCACTCCTTGAATACCGTAATATATAGCCTTGTTAATTGAAAGCGGACATTTGAATTGTAGGTTGGGAGTGCATTCAATATCTGTTATCCTTCCTTGTCGTTTATTTCTTTGTTTTTATTGACGTATTTGGTCAATTGTGGAGGCCTTTAACTCAAGCAAAACGGCGTGAGCATTCAGATGTTGTTTGGCGATCGCGAACGGATCTGTACAGCGTAGGACTGGTTACATGGAATGCTACGTGGTATGGTTTGCTACTGTTCTTATACAGAGACGACCCAGTGACATCTGCTATTCTCGTGTGAGTGTTGTCTTCCGCGTTTAAACGAATGAGCCACAGTTCATGAGGACTACTTACCTTAGAATTTGAAACGGCGTCAAAGAAAATTGAAGGTAATTACTTACGCATCTTTGAGCTCTATTATGATTATCAAATTAGACAACCATACACAGGTCTCCAGGTTCTATTGCTATTGCTTTCCATCATAATGATTATCAAGATTATTTTGAGGTATTAATCTATTTATTATTGTATTTTGTACTACGTATAACACGTTGCCATAGTCAGATTAGTAGCAATTATTGTAAACATCTCTAGAGTGCTTTTATAGTCTGTCAATTGTTTATAAGTTAATTAAAATGCATTCTTTCACCAGAGTTACTTTCACAAGTAAACTGTTTATCTGAAAATAAATACTTCAAAGATAAGTTTCACAGAATCCCAAGATGTGGAGTTGAAATTACGCAAAACTTTAAGGAAGTTCCTACTCTACAATTAAATACTGATTTCATAAGCATCTGTCATTTGCATCTAAAATTAACAGATTTACGTTATGATTAGTAGAGAAACGCTTCATAAATGTACCTCTAACTTCAACGAAGGTAACAAGAAGATGATTTTGGTCAATCGGATTCCGCTTTTGGCAATCAGATATACTACCGAAACCAAATGTAGCTTAATCTATAATAATAATTTGTAATTAGCATTTGTATATTTTTGTTTATTATGCTTTGTTTCATTCATAATTATTTATCGTGACACGTGGCAGCGCATGACCAAACGCCGTGTCAGCCACAATCACGACAAGACCTACATCATCTCTAATTCTAAAAAGGACTATTATCAGCAATCATTCTTTCCT
>OFHS01004005.1:0-15071 GCA_900245855.1 Calvadosia cruxmelitensis | reverse complement strand
ATGGCAGTGGAGATGGTGGTCAGGTCGTCCGTGTTCCCATCTAGGAGCTCGCGCACTTTCTGTTGCAGTTCTGTCCTCCGTTGGTGGGCGAGTGCGACATTGGGCCACGGTGGTGGGCGTGCTGTGGTTGGTACTGCAGGGGCGCCGTGCGATCCGTAAGCGTAGGTTGCATAGAAAGAGTTTGTGGTCCGTGTCAAAGGCGGTATCGAATGCGGTGCAGTCTGACAACCAATGTTTTGCCATGAACGGGACTAGCACATGGTCTACGGCGTTTCTTGCATTTCCTGCGCGACTGATCCAAGTCACTTTCTGCGCGAGTCTTTTGCGAAACCAAGTGGTGGCTGCTGTCAGCCCGTGCGACCGGCAGAAGTCGATTTTCTCCAGATCTGCCCTCATACGGAAGTACCGTTTCCTTCTAAAAATTTTGATATACAGTGTAACCCGCTTAAGCGCAATAGTAATTTGCCAACGATATCCTTTGCTCTTGTTAGGAATTGTGCTTATCAGGAATCGGTTAAGAGAGTTTGTACTGTACGCATTACTTAAAATAATAATAAATTGTTTGCAGGTAAACGGGTTTTTCACTTATCCGATTTGAGCTTAAACGGGTTATACTGTATTTTTGAAGGCGTGGAAGTGACATGTTAGGCAGATCCTCGATTCCGTTTCTTCTGTATGGAGGATACTCGAACGAGTTCAAAGGCACATCTCTCGTTTTGTCTGCAAAAGATCTTGTCATCCAAAAATACGACATATCACGATAAACTTCTCATCTTTGATCTTTAATCACTTGAGATGAGACGAATAAAAATTCCTTGAAAATGATGTTCAAGATTCTACATGATATAATCGATTTGTCCTTTTTCTTTAGATTCGTCAATTAATAGTTTATACTAAGACTCTCTCCGCAGGCATTCGTTGAAACTGGAAAAGCCTGCACTGTCTGTGCAAATCCATATCTTAGTGTCTATAAAGCATCAATATTTATATACAGGGTTATTCCTGGTGGAATGCTCTCTCCGGAGACGTATAGCGGCAGCAAAGTCGTTGCATAGTTTCTGCACGTGACATTAAATAACATAAATTTTCTCATAAGTGCCTCCTATACTAATTTATTGCACTTAGCTGTATGGCCAGTGATCTGTATTGACCTTGTGTTGACTGAGTATTTACCTGACTTAGGCGACTGGTTACATATAGCTTATCCATCTGTCTTGCTTTCAATTTATTGATTTTTATTGATCTCTATCTTATGTTAGGACATTTCCACTCTACGTCATAATCTAAGAGAGAAGCATAAAATGAGTATGGATACAATAGCTGGCATCATCACTGGCATCGTATTTGGCATCGTCTGCATTGTAATCGTGAGTGCCTGGGCTGTGAACTTTTACAAGAGCAGGCGTTCCGGTACTCCATTTATCACTGCAACATTCAAAGCACCACAGACAATCAATACGTCTTCTCAGTTGAAGTCTGACGAACCAATCTTGTTGGAAGCCAAGAATCACCTCAGCGCCCAAGTAGCTTCACCATTAGTAAAAAATCATCATTTGCAAAATGGAAACGGGAGAAATCAATGTATACACGGCAGTTTTGTGTAAGAAAAGTTATATTGAAGAACTTTGTCTATAATAAAACGGCTTTGAATGCTTTTTGCTTCTAATGTAAAGGCGTGTTATTCAAAAGCGCGTTTCTGAGCTGGTCTACGGGTGACATGATTCTAGAGTTTATGCCAGAGAAGGGAATTTAACAAAAGTGTCTACTCAAGAGCTATTATTGACGTGGACTGACAGCTTGTCGTTCTTTTCTTTCATCGTATACATTACCTGCTGACGCACGTGCGCTTAGGTACGATTATCTCGCCCTCGAATGGCAAGTAGTTGTGGACATCCACCTGTGTGGCACTGTGGCTATGAGAAATGATATTGCCGTCCAAAAAGCAACCCTTTCTGCGACGTTTTTTTAACTGTAGATGATCACATTCGATTGCAACAGCGTTATAAACACACTAGAATTTCATTTATACATTTTTAATTGAATACTGCTAACTTTCTAATTATGATTGTAAACGGACTGTCGTGAAGCTGTTTACGATGTAAACGCGAATAGAGGTACCTGCTTTAAACTGCTGTTGTCGGTTGTTAATAGCAACCTGCGCGACAATGATAAAGTAGACCACAGGGAGTCCAGAATAACGCTGAAAAGTGCAGCAACTTTCGCGAACAACAAATCTACATGCGCCGGCTGCTTCTTCGAAAACATTTCACGATGCTGTTTTACTTCTGTAATTCTCGCAAGGTTTACTAAAGAAGAGAGTCAAAGAAGACGTTCATGACTTTCTTTAAGGATGAAGCTTCCGTATTGTAGAGCAACTCGGAGGAAAGCTGTTAGAACTCACCGCGTCTTATGAGTTCTAGAAGTCAAAGGACTCACCGTCCTCGCTGGTTTCCAATCATTTCCCTGTCGTGGTTCTCGTAGCTGCAAGGGAAAATGGAGTCGTACAGAGTCCCGACAAGATTAAAGAACATCTTTGCTGTTCTGCTATTGTTAGTTTTGTTTGGCAAAATTTGTAGTTGTAATTTATGTGACGGAAATCGGAAGATCTTCACGAGCTCAAATGGAATTGTCACAGACGGAGATGGGCCTTACATCAAAAACACGAAATGCGAATGGTTGATAAGAGGTAAGGACAAAATAGTACCGATCTATGAGATATTATTGTTATATAATAAGAAAATAAGCTGATAAATCTCGTTCCACAAATTAACAATAGAGAAACCAGTCAGAGCAGGATATCTTTCGAGCCATCCTACTGCTGGTGACAAAATCGCTCGTTTGAATTCTAACGTCTGCTTGGTAATTTGCGCGAGGCAGGACGACCGCCAAACTATCCCGATATAGGTTATAATTAAGCCGAGATGAGAGCTTATTTATTTATTATCCACCCCGAGGATTTAGAAACTTAACTGCAATCTTCTACCCTAAGTTTTATCCATAATCTGTGCCTTGGTTTGCTCAACTTCTCAAGCTGCCAAGCTTGTCACCTATGATTTTGAAGTGCTTTTCGAGTGGATTGAAGTATAGAAGGAGACAGACGTGTGTCTGCAGAAGACTCTGTCAACTCTCATCGCTTTTGCTTACATACAAATCACCAGGAAGCTGGCAATCAAATGACAAGCGTGGTCAATGTAACCAGAAAATTCAATAGAACGTTTTATTCGCTCATGAAGAAATCTTGGTTGATTTCTTGCTTGGCCACCTTCTCGTTGCTGATCAAAGTATTTTATGCAACTCCCTCACTTCTTTAATTAGATCTGTGTTCTCTAGATCTGAAAGTGCTAGGATAGAAGGAAAACTTATATTACCCAACACAGAGATGTGCAAGAGTAGGTATGGGAGTAGGACAACAATATAAATACATTCATCATCATCAGATCATTTAATACGGTAGGCCTACTACTACAGGAATAGTCCGTGCCTTCTCTTGTGAATAACGTTGTCACAAAATGACTTAAACACTTTTATGATTGTTTACAACAGAAAAATTACTACCATTAATCTTGACACAAATGATTAAAATAATTATATGACCATCCGAGCAAAGCCGTGACGACGTAACACAGTTGGTTGTCAACACATGAAATAGTTCAGAGACTGTTTGGTCCTTTCTTATGCACGGATGGCATGACCGACAAACCGAAGCCGTTTATCTTTTACCAATACTTCCGCTGAAGGGGTAATGGATCAAAAGGCTGTTGTGCTGATGATCATATGCCAGTGGTATCATAAGGCATGTCTTGGGAAATATGCTGTAACAGTAGTGACGGCACATGTCACATGGTTGTGAGAACATATCAGTGACCCACTCTAATCATCACATAATTTTACCAATATTATAAAAGCAACGCAGATAAGACTGATGATGCCACCAATGCACTTGACACATTACATGACATGACACCACAGACAATCAGACATACATACCTTTAGAGCACACTCGAGAAGTGACTGCATTGTATAAAATATTTTTTTTTCTGTCTTTTTAGCACCTTCAAGCCAGCACACCATTACATTGGTTTTCAGCCAATTTGAACTAGAATGTTCCTACGACTTTTTATTTATATATGATGGAGACTCATTTAATGCACCTCTTCTTGCTAGTCCCAGCGGTGATAATCTGCCGGCAGACATTACTTCGACTGGTCCATCGGTAAGCTCAATTTGAAGTATTTGTTATATTGTAAGCACAGAGGAACAGGAGAACGATATTTTATAGATTATAATCTGTTACATCTACATTATTACATGCAGGAGTATGTAGAACAAGGCGTCGAAGACTCGAATGCAACAGTTGATAGGAGAACCATTCTTGGTGTTTAGCTTCCTATTTCTTGTAAAGTTAAGCCTAGTTTCCATATAGTTGCATTTGTTGTTGACAGTCGGCCTTGGCACAGCAGGAATTGACTACAACATTCCCCATGATATGGAAATACGCATCGGGAGTGTTGCAGTTGTTGTGAAACAGCAGGATTTCCAAAACGTGCAAATTGTTCTAAATGGTCGGGGTGTTGTGGAAACTTAGACTCAGATTCTAATTTCTACAACATATATTCTCAATTGTTTACAGAAGGAAATTCCATCATTGCCTTGTCAAGGAACTAGTTCCTTTTCACAGAAAAGCTACAATCTTGGCTACAAAAGTTTTAGTTACAATTTTGCAAAGTAACGGGTAATTTTCCCTGTTAATTTGTTTACAATTTGCTGCTTGTCAGTTTTTTGCCATACGACGCGTGGTCAAGACAACACTCAAATCTGGGCATGCGCACATATTTTCTATTCAAACTAACCTATTTTTGGAATTTCAAGTTGCAATATTTTTGTTCCTGTGCATCATTATGACAAGGGCAAATATATAAACATCGTGATTTGCAATTATATTCAAAATACAAAGTAAAATATTCAAAAGAGTCTCAACATTTTCAAGGGAACAGAATCCAAAGGGTTAACTTGAAAGAGGCCTAATTCTAAATTCCAATACAATGAAATGCTAATGAGGCAGTTTGACAATGTCCTCATCTGAAAAAAATAACAAGAGAGTTTCATTCGATTATAAATTGAATTGGGAGCACATCGAGCAATTTTGCTGTGTTTTTAATAGGAGAAGTTGAAATCAAACGTCACATTTAGAAATTCCCTTGGGAGCATTTGGTTTTTGATCAAATTTGCTCCAGGTTTGTCTCGATTAAAGCTCCAAACAAGGTCTTCAACAAGCCGTTTAAATTCTTCTGTTAGTGGCTTTCATGCAGAAATGGTAGGGCAAAGTTGATGCATGCCAACACACGGACACATATCTCGCTTACTAAAACTACTCATAACAACAACGTTCTACAGGATGGGAGCATTCGATTTCATTATGAATTTAGCTTAATGGATCTTTGTTTGCTGGACAAATACATCTTATTTCAGCTTGCGATTGAGTCTTGAGCTTAATTACCTCAACCCAAATTAGCAAACTGCTCAGAATCTGCACTCCAGAGGCCCATTGCTGTTTTGACCGCGTGTCAAATTAGTTGTGGGTACCATTAAGATGTAATATGCTTCAGAGCATTCAAATATGAATGGCAAAATCCACAACAGATGTTAAATTGCCATTCTGAACAATGCTCTTCCCGACAAGTAACTACCAGTGACAACGTCTCAAAGTTACTGTTAGAGAATAGTAACTCTTTCAGAGTAACGTTTTTACTTCTGAAAGAAAGTATCTTTTATTCTTTAGCTGTAACCAGTTACTTTTGAAAAGTAACTTTTACAGCCCTGCAGCGAGTACATTGATTTGGCCTTTCTATTTTACCGTATTAAGTTTCTTATTTTTCTTTTTTCTTTCAGATGCTAATTTTCCTATTCAGTGACAACAATTATGTGTTAGCAGGATTTAGACTAGAATACAAGACATACCCTTGTCCTTACAACTGTTCTGGAATAGGACTGTGTCTTAACCATCAATGCATATGCCCATCTCACTACAGAGGGAGAGCATGTGAGGAAACGTGGTGTCCAAATGACTGCAGTTCTTTACTTGGCAAAGGCCAATGCAATCTGGTTAGTAAATACAATAAATCTAAACTACATTTAAATACAGTGTAACCCCGTTAATATCACAACCCGCTTAATATCACTTCAGTTTGAGAACCAAGCACCAAGCTCTGTCTGAATCAACTATTTGTACCCGCTCAATTTCACAACCCGCTTATTATCACGATTTTTGACTGGAAAACCATAGTGATATTAACGAGGTTTCACTGTATAGATTTCAACACAGAAAATAGAGAAAAATGTTATTGATCTTGTTTGTTTGTTTATCATTTTTCTTTGTTTTTCCATATCAATGTAGCCCATTACATCTATTGCTTATTTATTTCAATGTTTCCCATCGTACTTTTACCTTCTACGGGCAGAATTGTTGGAATTTATATTCAGTTGGATGTAACTTATCAAACGTAGTATATCTTATGTAACTTATCTTATCGTAACTTATTTTACCTTTTACGTAACTTAGCTTCTCACAGATTATAATATAGATATCTTGTTTTGCGATGTTGGAACCAACTGTGTCATTTCATTGCTCAATCCGCCATGCGCAATCCCAATGCATTTCGGTATATAAGTGAGTTGACCTCTGCCAAAGGTGAAGACGCCACAAAAATGCTTTGTTTGAAACGCAATCATCCGTACTCCTGTCAATGATGGTCAATTTCAGGGATTGTTCTTGGCTGGCAAAATTGTAGATTTCAGCTCAAAGCCACTTGCCAAAAACATTTGTATCCCGTCATGCATTGGGTCTGCGCATGGCGAATTGTCACTCAGCCTCTACATAGTTGATGTATAAGCATTTCATGGAACAAATAGTCACTTATAGCTGCAAAATAGACATATATAATAAATACAGTGATCCCCATAAAATAAACTTAGGGTTGCACCGAACATACTAACTTGAACCAATCCGATCACCGACCAATTTACAAGTTAAACAACCGATCTCCGATCGATCATCAAAGGAAACTGCAAATTGTTTGTTCAAAAGAACACTTCACTAGTACGTCTATCTTGAAGGACCGTCTGTTGTTTTGTTCATAATTATGGATAACACAATCCATGGAATGGCTCTGGAACGTCGAAAATCGTAATATACGTTGAGTTTCGATAGATTGCTAGAGGCTTGAACGCTATAGCAGCAAATATTGGCAAATTTAGCCCTTTTGTGTTGAGCTTCAAACTGCCAGTGTGTATGATTGCATCATTTTTTCTTGCGGTGAAATTATGCATGTGCTACCACAAGTTTTCATGATCGGCCAGACGGAGACAGGATGGGTTTTCCCGATCAAAACCAATCACCACTTGATCGGCACCAATCAAATAACTTTTTGATCGATCGGTGCAGCCGTAAATAAAATCATTGTTAATAAATCCAGCCGCTTTTTAAAATCTAATTTTTGTGATCTCAAATTTTTGGCTGCGTGCTTTCACTTAGCTAACATCTCTTCATTTAAATCGACTAGCTGCCTAATTAAGCCAAAACCAGATGGTCCCGAGGTTGTATTGTTTAGCGGAAACTTCTATATGACAATTTCTGTCATCCAGCATAATTGGAAACCTTGTCGACTAATCATTGTTATATATTTACTGTTTGCAGACAACAAAGAAATGTGAATGCAACAACGGTTTCTACGGGGAGTCATGCTCAATCAGTACCACATACGGTTCCCAGCCCAACTCATGGTTTTTGTCAGGAAATTCAGCTGAGGATTTACCACCACGTTCAAATCATGCCTCTGCATTCATAAGTAGCTCAGATACACTTTGGGTCTTTGGAGGTGAGAAACTGGACATAATATTCCTTGAAATCCAAGTTATACTACAACAGTGTATTTTAAAACGACAATTTGGCTATGTCTTTGTTCTTTGAAGGTAGTAGCGTTCAGCATACACTTGGTGACTTCTGGAAGTTCAGCTTTCAGAGCAATGCTTGGACAAATCTGTCCTTATTATCGCCAATGCCGGTTGGTAGCTCAATGTTGTTGTTGTCGTCGTATTGTTTGTAGTGTAATGTTAGTTGAAGCTGGCTTAGGGCCATTTAAATCAGTAGGCGCTCGAAGCACATGCTTTAGGCCCTCGGTCTGGATAGGCTCTTCTCAATTTCAGTTCAAAACTCAAATTTACAGTATGTCGAGATCTAATGCAGTGTGCAATCAACTGTAGAGTGCTACTGAGATCATTGTTCCTAATTTACTGTTTGTGAGCAAAAGCAACATCTTTGATATGCCTATGGGCGAACATTTAAACAATAGTAAGTTTTGGGCTATTTACGGTAATCGTTAAAAATTAGGCCCCCCTTTGGGGTAAAGTGCTTTAGGCCCTCTCAATGCTTAAAACGGCACTGAGTTGGCTGCTGTTAAGTGTCTGTTTCATAAACACATGAAGCATGCAGAGCAAATATGCTCTAGTATATGTGCCCATGAAGTTGGTATGCATAGCTGATTTGTTTTTGCTTCGTGATGACGGTTAATGCTTTGCACTTGATGGGATGGAAATCCGTTAGCCACATTCTGCCCACTGGTTCAGCTTGTCCAGGTCTGTTTGTATACATATCAAGTCTTTTGGCTTAAAATACCCCCTTCTGTAATGGTAGATATGATCCTACTCCAGAAAGTTACTTAAATAAATTAATCAAACGAACAAGCAAACAGAAAAACAAACAAACAGACAATCAAATAGACGAACAAACAAATATACAAACAAACAAGCAAACAAAAAACAAACAAACAGACAATTAGGCATTCATGACTCAGCTCTGAGAAATGTGTCAGTTTTTCTCATTTCGTTATCTTAAACACTTGTCATTCAGCTTTGGTTTAGGGATATATATGTGTTTGTTTTTCAGAGTGCCCGCTTTCAACACACGATGGTTGCATACGCTCATAAGCTCGTAGTCTTTGGTGGAGAGCTTTCAAACACGTCCTTATGCAATGAGCTATGGATATTTGACACAACACTCACATCGTGGCGAAAAGTTTCTGTTGCAACCTCGGACATTCCATCCAAACTGGCCTCGCACACCGCCACTGTGGTTGGGAATAAAATGTACATTGTCGGAGGTAAGGTAGCGTTGTGTTACATCAAGAGCCTTGTGAAGCAGTCATATCTAACAAATATCTAGGAGAATAGAACCTTGAATGCCATTGATCGATATGTCGATATGCATGGGAATTGGGAACCACTTAAATTTAGCCGAAGTTGGCAGAAACAAAAATTGACTAAACGAATTAACAACAATAACTATTAAGCTGTAAAGCACATTTGCAATGGAATAATTTGCACTTTCAAAGGACATATGAGTGCAATGTAGACCCTGCATCATGACAATGCAACACTAATTAATGGACATTTTTATTTGGGTAACAGACATTACCAACAGAACAATGGCAGCAGTCGAGACTAATAAGTGCTAATACCTGTGTTCTTAACCAATATTTTGGAAATTAATCTGCAACTGCTCAATGATACTGATATTACCAAAATTGGCTTTAGACGAAAATTGATACCAAATAGATGCATTGCGGTTAATGCTGTTACCAGTATTGACAGAGACAAGTCTTCTGCTACGCCTATGTACGCTGATTTCAAACTACCTTGGCTGCAGATGTTCCAAAACTGTTTTTTCTTTCTTACTGTCACACATGGAGACAGACGTTTTTTTGGATGAACGGTGGAGGTACGTAAGGGAGTTTTTTATGAGTTTAACCAGCCTCATCAAGAGGGCTTGCTCCCTTGTCTGGAACTATTAGCGGTAGTTGGACGTTTCGAACCACCTCTCCACTGCTTATAATTGTGCAACAGTGCGCCGTGCGCGTACATTAAGCCCCTCGCCACCAGGGCAGCAACATGGTCCAAGCTGCATGTCCGGCTGGGATTCGTACCCGGGAACGAAAGCCAGCGTTCCTGCCACTGTGGCATGAAGCCGTCAAACTGCCAAGTCTTGTAAATAGCCCTACAGTCAACCCTAGCCTTGACCAATGAAAAGGATCAGGTGGCCTGTCAAGACATGTTAAAGGGATTGTTTAACCTTGGCGGCTCAAGACAAGTTTGTAGCATCTAAGAAAGCTTGAATGTATTATTTGAAATTAGTATTGAATGAATTTGTGATGTTGTTGTTTGATATGTTTATGTTGTAGGCCGCACAGCTGAACATAAGATTTCATCGTCAGTTTTTGCGTTTGAGCTAACCTTGGAAACATGGGAAGTCATTCAGCAAAAATATGGTCATCCCCATCTCATTGCACGTAGTGGGCATACAACCGTCTACTACGAAAAAACCAACTCTCTGATAGTATTTGGTGGTTTCCAACAACAGCTACAAAGGTATACAGTCAACTTTATATTAACGGCCACCTCTATAAAGCAGACACCTGTGTACAAAGGCCAATCTTCATGACCCCCAAATAACACTTCTATAGAAATCAACCTGGACGGAAAGGCCACCTATCTATAAGGTCATTTTCCTTAGGTCCCAAAAGTGACCATTATAGAAAGGTTTAATTATTTCTGCTCATGTAGCCATAAATTGGTTATGTACAGTGAAACCTGTCTATACTGGTCACCTTTGGGACATGATGAAAATGACCTTTATAGACAGGTGGCCTTTCTGTCCAGGTTGATTTCTATAGATGTATCATTTTGGGGTTATGAAGAGTGGCCTTTATACACAGGTGACTGTTCTATAGAGGTGGCCGCTAATACAGGTTTGACTGTATCATGATAAATGGTTTATTATTTGGGAAACTTGACTGCAATGGTTACTTTCTTAAGTGGCGATGTAGAATGTAACTTTTCTGTTTGATTTGAGTGAGGCAGTGACGCCAACACAGCAAGTGGCTCCTTGCCAGCAATCTTGAGCACACTGATTATCTATTCGCATAACATGTGCATCGTGCGATGTATATTAAAATGATTTCCGTTAGAAAACATACAACTGAACACTTGATATTAGAGCATGCACCGCATAGACAGCGGTGACGCCACAATACTTGACACTTTGTATGACGCTACAGACACACACGTCACCCAGTTTAATAGAAATCGCACGCAAACAAGACTGAGGTACTGTTGTCTTATACTGTAAACAGGTAGCTATTCAAGTCAGGTAATTAGCATTGTCTAAACCATTAATGGACTATTTGAGGGTAGTCTCTTAGGGGCTTTGTTTTACTTGGCAAAATAATCTGCTAATGGTTATGTTTTTATCTTGACTTGTTTCCATTCTATCATAGAATAATGTGTCAGTTCGTCTGATTTGTGTATGATTTTTGCTGTTTTTATTTCTATTATCAGCGTGTCTCTCAAGGCACAGTCTGCAATTTCATTCAGTCTTTCAACATATGCTGTTGAATCGTGGAGCCTTGGAAATTCACATGAAACACCATTTCCTCTTGCGTACCACACTGCAAATCTTGTTGGGGATTATATGATCGTTTACGGTAGGACTGGACATTGTAGGCTCTATTACAATGCCAAAAGCTTTATGAAAAATGCTTTTGCAAGAAAAATGCTGACATATAAATAGATTTTGCATGCATTCAAATTAAAAGGCAATGTACTAACACATTGGCATTTCGTAATTGTTGGCATATAATGGATTTACGCATTGCTTGTTAGCAGTGCAAGGAGCTCCCATCAAACCGATTTTTGCCGTTCGCAAGGAAACAGCTCGTACCAAACTTAGCACCAACGCCACAACAACTTATCTATGGGGATGTTTTGGGCTTGCATATAATCGATTTGACAATACAGTTCGCATACATTCAAACCTGTATTAGCGGTCACCTCTATAACACAGCCACCTGTGTATAAAGGCTACTTTTCATAACCCCAAATGGCACTTTCTATACAAATTAACCTGCACAGATAGGCCACCTGTCTATAAAGGTCATTTTCGTGAGGTCCCAAAGGTGACCATTATAGACAGGTTCTAGACCGTTCTAGACAGGTTTCACTGTAGAGTGTAGAAGCGGTGTTTATTGTAAGTCAAAATGCGACGTGTGCTTTATCACAACATAGTACAGTTGAACATGAATAAAATGTTCTCTTATCGATCACTTGCTATTCCACATTTATCCCATATTCTTGTTAACAGCTTCTGAGATTGTGTTTAAGGTTATGCTAAATCTTTGTTGCATAAGCAAAATACGGCACTTGCAAAGCTTTCTTCTTCCTTTTCTTTGGTAGAGTTGTTGTGGCCGTGTAGCATAGCCTCATTCTCACACTCCTGCGCCTCACTATAAATGCCTCTTTCACACGAGGAATATTGTCAGTGACGTGAATGATTGAGCAAGACACACACAGATGAACACACACACACGAATCATTGACCATGGAGGAAACTAGGATTACTACTATAGAGTTCCCAGAAGAGGCCAAATAAATTGTATTTGCATTTACAATTATAAATTAATTTAAAGGGAAGATAAATATGATGGTTTGATTTTGATTTGATTTGATATATTTGTCAAATAACAAGGAATCTGACAAGCAAACACAGGTAAACCGAAGTTACACTAGACGTGCAGCCTTTAAAGAATATTTACAATATTGTGGGAAATCTACGGTGTCAATTAGACGTTTGAATGAATAAACAGACGTACATTCAACAACTTTACTTGGGAGTGAGTTCCATAGGGGAATAATGTGGTTAAAAAAAAATTGGCAATCGACTTGTTTATCAGATGGTGTTTGGGACGAAGCTGAAGTGAATGTCCACGCATACAATACTGAGATACTTTTAGTTAAAAAACAATGGCATAGTCCAAATCAACGTGCGAGTAGATAATTTTGTGCAGCAGTTTGATGTCAAATTTTATTTGATAAATGGTGTAACAGTAAAACCTTGTTAATATCACTATCTTTTTGCAGCCAAAAATCGTGATAATAATAGGGTCGAGATATTAAGCGGGTAGGAATAATTGATTCAGACAGAGTTTGGTTCTCAACCTGAAGTGATAGTAAGCGGGTTGTGATATTAACCGAGGTGATATTAACGGGGTTACACTATATTCAATAAATGGTGTAAAATGTCTGTGTTTTTTCCCTTGCAGGTGGATTAACACACACTCATCAAATGGACGAGGCCTGTTACAGCTCAAAGGTGTACTTGTTGCATCTAAGCTGCAGATCGTGGATTTCCATCGGCTTTTTATCACTATTATCACCACAACAAGGTCAACAACCAACTCGTGGTCGCTTTGGTCATTCAACAGCTCTGAAGGATAATAAAACAGTAGTGATACTTGGAGGATTTCAAGGACGGAACTTGAACGATATGCTTGTGTATAAGGTGCCAAGCACGGTGCTCTGGAAAAACAACACAGGAGCCAGCGAGCCTGCCCAACATTGTCAGCAATATGTTCAGAAAGGTATGGTGCCGTACGACTTGATGACATGAAAAAAACAAGTTACAGTTAAACCTGTATTAGGGACCACCCCTATAGAGCAGTCACCTTTGTATAAAGGCCACTCTTTATAACCCATTAATGACACTTTCTATAGAAATCAACATGGACAGAAAGGCCACCTTTCTCTTGATGTCATTTTTGTCAGGTCCCAAAGGTGACCGTTATAGACATTAGGGTGGTTAAAAAAAAGTCGACTTTCGAAATGTTATCGGGATCATGGCCAAAAAGTTGTGAAATAGGGTAAAACGTTGCATGCCAAAGGAAATTCAATTCAAAGCACGTTTAGAACTCTGGAATCGTCGTTTTGTGTTCTGCCGCACAACGACTTGAACTGTACAAGCGGTGATGGCGATCAGATGCGAAAGCTCCGCCTTGTCAATCATTATCTGCAGCGAGAGGAGTCAGATTTCACGAGGCGTCTTCAGACAACCCAGCATCAAACTTGAAACTCTCGGCCCATCGTGGCAAACTCTCCTTGCAAACTTCACGGCGGTGTTTTGCTTATTCAATCTCTATTTCACTCTGATGGACAACGAAACAGCCACATAACTCCGAGAATCGGCTGGTTGAAATGTGAAGATAATTTCATTGATTCTGTTTGCAACGGCTGTTCAAAACTTCAAATGGCAAGTTGCTGCTGTCATTTATGTGATGTCCTTGATAGATCAGGTAAACACACTGCACCAGTGTGTCACGTTTTATTATTACTGTGAACGAAGCACGAAGACTACGTCTGCCATTTTTTCTATTTGTTTGAGCTCTTACATGGCCTATTTGCACTGATAGCATGACGATCTGACATATGGATTCTCCATCCTCAACGATTTCACGTCACGGCCGCTAGGCAAAAGCCGACCGGAACGACATCGCACAACGAATAGAGCAAAAATAGATGAACAGATTTATTTATTGGCACTCAGTTAGACTGCTGAGTTTATTCGTAGTTCTGAATTGCATTGCTTGAAAATATCGCCGTTCATGGCTTTATGTTCCTGCCATGATTGCTGTGCAAATGTTCAACATCATCATTATAGCGCATTATTTGCCTTTTCCGTTGTCTCCATGCGTTGTGAGACGATCAGCTAGCCAGTTACTACCGAGGGCGTTCATTTCAAGTTCGTAACGAGATGGCAACAGATGGCTGCGTAATTCTAATCGATTTCCGAGAACACTTTCATGAAATTGGATAAGCGATCGCACACATGAAGTTTGATTACCGCGACTCCTTAGTTGGATGCCNCGTTCATTTCAAGTTCATTACGAGATGACTACAGCAGCCTGCGTAATTCTAATCGATTTCCAAGAACACTTCTATGAAATTGGATAAGCGATCGCACACATGAAGTTTGATTACCGCGACTCCTTAGTTGGATGCCGCGAAGGGCGATTTTGGAGTAGGGCTACGTAAAACTAAAATAGGTCACAGAAGTCGAAAGAAAATAAACACAAAAACATGCTTACCGGAATCCTGAGTCATTTAGCTACACAGCGGTCTAAAATTTACGTCCATAGAGCAAATGTGGCGACCACACAAAAATCATTACAGAAGACAAGATTTTAGCTTGA
>OFHS01004004.1:0-15072 GCA_900245855.1 Calvadosia cruxmelitensis | reverse complement strand
ACCAGCGCCGATGCGGTCGCGCCAAGACGGTCGCGCCGAAGCGGCTGCGCCGAAACGTGACGTACCGCGCATAAGAGCGGATGTTAAATTGGTCTCTTTGATAGCACAGTTCTCCGTGTTCAGCCCATAAAGCAGTAATTTTCGAGAATATTTAGCAAAGTAGTGTTTCTTCAGCAAAATGGGAGTAAATAATTCAGTATCTCTCAGCAAGTCAAATTCCAAAAACTAAAGCCTTGTTATTTTCCAGAGCAAGTCAAATCCATACTTGCTAATGAGTGGAAGGTGCCCAGTCTTGAACAGACAAACATACAGACAGACATTTGTGAAATACAGTCAAACCTGTGTTAGCGGCCATCTCCAGAGAGCAGCATGCTGTGAATAAAGGCCATTCTTTATACTCCCAAAATAATATTTTCTATAGATAGATATCAACCTGGACAGAATGGCCACCTGTCTATAAATGTCATTTTGCTCAGGTCTCAGTGCTGACCGTTATAGAGAGGTTTCAATGTATAGATATAGATAAGGGTTTGCAGTGAATGACTACTGTCACTCTGTGAGATTATTCCTGATCAGCACACAAACCGGGTCCGTAACTGTTGTCTTTGTTGGTAGCAGAAGTCTCTCGCTGGCGTTTTTGACGGGTTCTTTTCTGTTCGTCAGTGACAACTGATCCTTTGATTCTTTTTTGTCCGCAAGGTAGTAGTACAGCTTGGTGTAATGATTGTCAAAGATTCCAAGGTCATTCAATACACCTACTTTGGCACTCAATCCATCATTCAACTGAATCACAGCTGATGCCACAGCAAGATAAAGACGAGACCTCCCTACAAATACTTGCTTGGGACAGAGCGACCATATAACATTATGGAACGACTCGTTCACATTTTGCGTCCCCCCATGGGTACATTTTGAAAGAAGTCCATGGGATGAAAGTGCCTCGAACACTGGCTTCATTTCCTTCGTAATGTACTCTTGCAGAAATGGCAAAGAATCTTTCTTTCCTGATTTGATAGGACACCACTCCAAGCATTTGCTATGGTCACCAGCTCTATGAGTGTAGATTGCCCAAATAGCATCCCTCATCACAGCCTTATCCCCAACGTGCTTTCTAATGGCTGCACCATAATGACCTTGAATACGAAGAATACCTTTCTTGGTCAATTTACCCTTTCCTCCAATGCCATAAACAACCTTTTGGTCTTCAAGTACTTTTTCTTCTTCTTGCAATTAGTTACTAGCGTCATAAGTCTTCGACCCATCCGCTTCTAAATGTGCCCAACACACTCAAGTTTGGCTATTGAGCAACTGCGGTAAATAGGAGGGTCGGCATCAAGCAACTTCTGGAATCCTCTGGAATCTCCGTCGCCCAAGTAACCACTGTACTGCAGGCCATATTTTTCCTAAGAGCGTCGGAAGATTCTGTCTACGCCAACAGTTTCCATTGAACCAAAAGAGCCATCATGGTTTTTTTACAAACATGATCAGCTGTTGCAGGTGTTTTTGTTTCTCGGGAACATTTATTGCAATACTTTGACAGAACTTCGTAGTCGATAACTTTGGATGCCACGCCATTTACAGTTGCAGCTGTTGTGACACCATTCTTGCTCGAGAAACCCCTTCTTTGCCAAGTGCCATCACAGGAAACAGTAATTTCTTCTCCCTTTTTTACTTGTATCTCTTGAGCTGCTTTTGACATACTTTTGTTGCAGTGTTTCAAAGTTGACTGTAGGATCCTCTCCATATTTTTGCTGATCGTTAATTTTGTAATGCTTATTGTCCCCTGACAATGAGGAGGACTCAAGGGAGTGGAGATCATCACATTGACAGGAAAATGATGATGTTGAAGCCTTCCCATGGAGTTTTTCTTCAACAAACAACAGTTGGCCAAAGCATTTCTTGCAGCAAAGATTTTCAAGAAAGTCAATGACGTTGGGTATGTGCATGATTCTGCTGCCAAATGGCTTTTCGATCTTCTCAGGCAATGCTGGCAACACTAGTTTGGAAGCTGATGCAGTTTGTAGGCCTGCAGTCGGAGTCCCAGCACTCCCAGTCCCAGTATGAGAAGCAGTCCTTGCAGGTACAGTGTGCCTATTTCCTTTGAATTTACGGATTTTTTTGAAGTCTATAAATAAATAACAGACTCTCTTTTAGGATAACTGTCTTGTGACTGGAATAAAACTTGAGTACTCGACCATCGTCTCTACAAAGCCAAGGAGAAACCACGAATAAAGAGACAGTTTACATACCTTCACAATCAGCAGTAGCTTGATGCTGTAGACAAGCAGGTCGACAAGAAGAATAAACACGCATGTAAATCAAATAATCCAACAAAACCGTCAGATACGGGATCAAGGAATCCAATAGAACCGTCAAGCAACTCTTAAAACAACGAAGGATGTCATTGCCAGTTTGACAAGCCGCCATTATGAAATCATGAAATTTGATCATGTGATCACCAGTGACCAATGAATGAACAGCACATCTCATTTGCATCTCATTACTGATAGTGAACGCCGAAAATTGCTCCAATGAAATGCCGTCAGTGAAGGAAGACGGTTAGGAGAAAGTGAAATGTAATCACAGATTCTGAAAGCTGGAAGATCAGCGTTCCAACCATACCACGCGTGCAGGGTTAGGACAAAGAATGCGAAGAGACTTGCAGAAAGTTTCTCTTCTAAATCTGGTAATCTGAGGACAATTTTTACAGCTGATCCGAAAATGTACTTTTTGATACACTAAATATAGGCATTTATAGACCAAATTTTCCAAAATCAAAGCAGGACAAGATTTCATTAATTTCAAAGTCTCCAAAAGCAGCAGTGCCATTTGACAAGCAACTTCTCTCTTGCTTTCGCTTTACGAAGCGCGGAGAGCACGTGTTTTGAACGTTTCACGCACAGCCGCTTACATGAATTTGCCATCAAAAGATAATGGATGTGACCTTTTTACCTAGAACAATAGCAGGCTCAAATAAGGAATAGGTGTTGAATTTCAAAAGCCGTAAAACCAATGTAAACAAACAGTCGCGCGACGGAGATTGCTACTGCTTCTTCAATCCGTTTGCAAAAGAAAGAAAAAAGTATTTTTCGTTGGATATCATAAGTAGCGAAGTAAAAAGTAAATGTTTCAACTTTAAAACTACTTTGTTACAAGTAAAAAGTATTGCCTTGAAAAAGTACTTCGTTACTTCAAAATCCGTATTTTTTTTACTTAAGTAAAGTAACGAAGTAAAAATACTTCGTTACTGGCGAACTTCCAATTAGCTCAATTGCTGACATCATGTAGGTTATGAACATATTTGAAAAAATATCCGCTATGTAACTTCTACGACTTTTTAACAGACTATACAGTGAATAAAATAATACAAGTAGCCATTCTCATTTTATTGCTAGGCTAACCGTCTGAGAGCAGGCCTTAATTAGACATTGTATTGTAATATATACTTAAATACTTCTATCATAGAAATAGGAAACTATCTATACCTTGCATTGTTCTGATTCAGCGAGACGATTTTTCATTCATCAGATAAAGCATAATAGAATTATTCATGGCGGCAGTAGACTTTATTGGCAAGATAATTGCAATAGTAGGAAATGTGATGGAGACCAGTCCAAATATCAATGGAGAAAGATGAATATCTGAACGGAAGATGCGGTGAAGCAAAGCTATCATTTACAGCAAAAATGATAAGGGGGTTTCTGCTGTTGCATGCCACGCAATGACTTTAGACATCTGGTTGTTCCTTCTCATAGAATGACAATTTTATACAGAGGAATGAGATGACGCTTTAGTCCCAGTTCTTCTGAGCCGTTTAGGTACAGGCGAGAAATTTCTTTAATTGGTCTGCTGCACTGGATGGCAGAAGGAAAGCAACTGTCAATGCGAGAACGCAAGCTTAGCGTACGCAGGTCTTGGACGCCATCCATTTCCTGATTACCAACGACGCGAAAATGGGATTCTGCAGGTGCCTCTGTTCCAGTCTTTTGATATAAGCAATCAAATGCAATGCAGAATTCTCGGCCAACTTTCCCATAAAACTGTTCGTTACAGTACAATGCTGCAAATAGCATGATATTCCTCAAAAACCATTGTCATTTCAATGCCGTCAGAAAATGCAACGTCGTACCTGCTTAGCAAATCAAATCTTTTGCTCTTTACTCGGTTGAACGACTTGATCGTTGCTCCTGGTTTGATGACGATGCTTTCAAGTTTTGCATCTTCCGAAATCACTCTGCTGAAAAACAGAGGAAAGAGTGACATCAGGTCTTTGCCCCAAACAACATCAACCAAGGCTTTTTAAAACGCCACAGTGTATAATCTGAAAACGCTGGACCGAGTTCAATTTCCTCTGTTTCGACCGCTTGTTGAATGTGAGGGAGAGAACACACCTACTTGATGCACTGCCGATACTCACCCGCTCCAAGATCCGAGAGAACAGTTTTTGCTGAAGGGAAATTGCTTCTCACTAGCACTTCCACAAATAGCATTGAAAGTTTCTCAAAATCAAGGCACAGGGAGAGTAACTTATTAATCTCCTCAATTTGCGGCACCATTCCTCCAATGAGTCCAGCATTGCCTGTGCAAATTCTGCGAGGTCCTCCCGGCAGTCCTGCATTTCCCGTAGTTTCCACTCAAACTGCGGACCAGCAGTACTCCCGACACCAGAAACATCCTCATCTGCAGAATCGTCCTCTTCACTGGTTGCCACTTGTCCTACTAGAATCCACCCTTGACCAACTTTGCTTTTCCATATCGTTTCTTCGTGACATCTTTCAGATGTCTTGCAATATAAGTGCAAATTTCACTTTTTGGGTTGGCCTTCTTTATTTCTCTTTTGAAAAGCTGCATGTGCCTCACAGCTTTTGACAACCATCCTTCAAACTTCCATCCAGGACACATTAGCGCCTGACCCCGCAGCTGAAGCAGTACAACAGGCCACATCAAATTGATCATCCCCAGTAAATCGAACGCAAAATCTTGCCCTGCAATACAGTAAAGAATATCTGCCGTATTGTTGTGGTCAACAAATGTTTCAACGTAGAGATCAAAGCTTTTCTCCCACTTCAAAAACTGTTTATAGCTGCTGCTGAGGAAACGCTGCTGCGCAGATGACACCGTTACGTGGAAAAGAAGATCCAGCTCGTCTGCTGTTGCCTTCGCTAGTGAATGCATTTTTCCGTGTCCAAACAAACTGTTCACCAGGTTTATACGCTGGATCAGACAACTTACAAACGGTAGTTCTTTAACATCTTTGAACTCTAGGTCAATGAGATGGGCTGGGTCCCATTGAAGTGGCAACCAAAACTCCGTACAAAAGCTTCCGTCTTTGATGTAGCTCAATATTGGTGTCTTCAAAGCATCTTCAAATGGACGCCACAGATACTAACCATTGAAAACCATGCCTTGTATTTGTGTCGGAGTGTCGTTGACCAAGTCGCAATGCTCTGCAAGGTCTTGCAGTATCGACTCAGCGAGTTCTGTGGCTGTTCCTCCTTCCCCGGCGGCATGGATTGTATTTTTCAAAATAGCCGTGTGCGACCATTCGTGACCGACTTTGACTCATCAAGAGCAAGTAAACGACTACGCGAATAATTCGACAATTTATTAACTCCATAAATTCATCAGAGATATAATTGGCATGTCCAGCACATGGACATTTTCTGGTTTAGTCATACGGAAATTTCTATCCCAATTTTGAATTTTCCAAATAAATAGACCAGAAGTGAACTTAGAGGGTCACTGGTCCTGCATTTTGCCGCTGTGTTTTGCTGTTCAAGGAAAACGCTAATTCTGCATGAATAAATGCATGACAGGCCCTTCCAGACCAATCCACGTCATACTAACAAAGTTTTTCCAGGCAGTGTTAATTCAGAGTGGGCAGACTACAAACTGAAATGCTATTTGATGATAATAATCCTTTCAATATTATGTTGAGCATTGAGCAACTCAACCAACTTTGGTGTGGTAAACAGATTCACGTTGCTGTCGCCATGTCGTTGTGAGAATCGTAATTATTCAAGCTGAGCAAGACAGTGGAAAATAGCAAAAAATAACTACATTGGTAGATTGGTCAACGTTTTTCGACTTTTCTTTCAAGATTTCTCAAAGGTACCAGCGTATTCTAAACCAATAAAATAACTTATTTCTGCCCTGTCCTCTCTAAACTCAGCGCAAAGAGCACGTGTTTTGACGGTTTCACTCACAGCCATTCACATGAATTTCCTATCAAAAGATAATGGTGTGACCTTTACACCTACAACAATAGCCGGCTCAATTGACGAATAGGTGTTGAATTTCAAAAGCCGTAAAACTGATGTAAGCAAACAGCAACGCGACGAAACTGCTGTCGGTTCTCAAGATTTGCAAACGTTTTAAAATGCAATCAATTGTGCAGCCAAGACATACCAGAGAGAAAATTCCAGAGAAAAAAATTAACAAAATAAAAAAATAAAACTGTGTTGCAGGCGTGCGACGGAACGCACGCTAAGATCAAGCCAGGCGTGTGTGAAGGCGTGCGCGTGCGATTGCATGCCTAAAACTACAATCCATGCGGCGGCGTTTACATATACAGGAACAAGATTCAGCGGAATGGCCTTTCGTTTCCCATCCACAACAACCACAACAATAGTCACCTGATTCTGTACTCGGTGGTTGGTACTCTTCTCTGCGCTTACGTAAATGTGAGGAGGCAATCCAGTATTTTGCAATGGCATATATAGATACTGCATGATTTCATTGTCTAGGTAGCAATTGGCAACCTCCAAGATGTCCTTAAAAAGTTTCCTGTTGTGGCCGAAGTTGCCTACATCGGCACCTGCTGCAAACAATTCAGCAAGTCGAGTTTCATAGTGAAGGGCGGCTGACTTACTCCTAACTATGCCAATCGCTGTTCTAACCAAGTTCTCAACAACTATCGTTTGCCTTTTTCTAATTGACTTTGTTTGATGCCACCACGTTATTGCTGCTAGGGTGTGCGTCTTATTTTCACCGGCGTAAAGATGCTGCAGAATTCGGTGTTTCATCCAATACCATTCCTCACTTTTGCCTTCAAGAAGTAATTTGTAATCAACAGTTACCTTAAGGCCCTTGCTGAATGATGTACCTTCTCGGCCAAGAGTCAACGCCACTCTTTTAGCTGAAGACTCCAAATAACGCTTGAACAGTGTGCATCTGGTATAAGCATATTTACCACAGTTGTACTTTCCAGGTCCTTCTCAAGCTCTAGCATTTCAGTGATGGTATTTGCTCGGGCTCCGGGGGCTGACCGTATTTCATCCTTCGTCAATGTTGCCATTGATGCACGGTTCACCTCGTTCTTTCATTTTTCTAGCTCCCAGAATTTAGTAACATTTTCTGCAACCAGCTTGGCTAGTGATTGGATGCCCTGAGAAGACGACAAAGAACCAAGACTGGAGATCACATCTGTTGCAGAATCGAGTGCTGTTTGTCTTTGGACAGTTTGCTTTTTGGTATTTTCTGTTACTTCTAAAACAGGAGCCTTGCGCTGTGGCAGAGCTAAGGCAACATCGACTTACGATGATGGATCAAAATCCGCATCCAGCTGAATTGTTTGAATTATTTTTTCCGTTGCCGACTACGTGGTAGCTATTTTCTCCGGTACTTGGCTAAAATAAAATACAGCAGGGTTCACTAGTCAAGTTATTGTCATGATTAATCTAATTTAAGAAAAGTAACTGAAAGTATTATGCAAAAGATGCACGCATTCATTGACATAGACTATTAAGCATCCAACTAGACATATAATGCTGTGAGGTATATATGGAGATATAGCATCAAATCCACTATAACATATTAGAAAATCAGGCAGGAAGACTGCACAGTATAACTACAGTACACTGCTTGTAACGGAAATAAATTAGAAATCATATACAGTTACAATAAAACATGGAAGTCCCATTTAGCTATTAGCACAAGTTAAACTTACCATTGAAACTTCCTGTACTCCAGCAACGCATGTTTACATCTTGGGTCTTCCTCGCTCAAGACTTCAACCTCAGTACCACCGTGACCAAACTCTTCAATGATGTGTAGCAGTTTGTAATGGAGTACCGAGTCAAAGGCTTTCCCAAAGCCAATGAAAACCAGATGGAGAGGAGTTTTTGCAGCAACGTGCTCTTATGCAACTAGCTTCAATGTGAATACTGCATCCGTAGTGGATCTTCCTGCCATGAAACTGCATTGAGTGTTGCTGTCCACCTCGTTCACCACTGTCTTCAGGTACTTGGTTATGATATCTATAATGATTTTGCTAGCGTGGCTAATCAGTACCACTGTTCAATAGTTTGCAGAGTAGCCGTCATTCCCCTTCCTGAAAAGTGCTATGTAGCGAGATATCGTGGCTGGGGTGGGCTTGTACTGTAGTGGCTGATGTGCGGTCAGTGTGAACTCGATGTCGTCACTATGTAGTCACATGATTGTAAGAATATGTAGCTGTGTCACTCTGTAATTATCCTCTTTCCCGTCTGTACTTCGTCGTGGTAACAGCGCTGTCTGTCGTCTTGTCTACGCTGTTTCTCACGACATAGAGCTCTGGCACCATCGACCATATGTACTCCTTGGAACTCTGCCCTCTCTCCCTGTCGTGGGACCAGCAATGTCTCTATCAATTATATATTATGTGGAATGCGAAAGAGTTCGTCTTTGTCTCTTCGTCCTTCGCAGTACCACTTGCCAAAGGTCCAGATTTTGTTAACGGCGCGATGGATTGCCCGAATACGACTTTTCCTCAAACATGGCCTTTGAGATCTCAGCTTGTATGCTGTCTGTGCTAGCAGCTCGACCATTTTTCAACTTGCAGATAGCTTTGTGCACCTTCTCAACAGGAAGCATCCTGGCTGCAGTTGCTGGTGGTTAGTATGGTGTGCGCTTCAGGTCAGAATGAAACAATGTGCGTGCAAATGCCTGCCAGCCTTTGATTTCTTCTGCAGGGAGATGCAGGGAAGAACCGTTGATGTTCTTGATGGTGTCGTCTAGTCGCTTGCACTCACTCAGTAGTGACGTGGTGCTCGTGAAAAGTGTTGTTGCTTCATTTCGCAAGAAGGCGTCGTTGATGAGCAGAATTGCCTGATTTCAAGATTGTACACCTTGAAGCTTGCTTTCGGTTGCTGTCCTTCGTGAGATGACAATTGTAAATTGTTTTGTTTCATTTTGTTTAAAAAAACAATATTTGCTTGGCCTAACGATTTTTGACAGACACTGGAGCCGTGCAATCCTAATCACTAACTAATTGCACATACCAGTATGGCAGAAAAACAAGTGCCAAAATGTGTGTAAACATTAGTAGCTCTCCTATGGAATTTGAAATGTAATACTATTAATTAATTAAATTGTATTCTATGATAGTGAATGTACTTGAATATTCTTGCAAAGGAGAACAGTTTCCTGTGTTGGAAAGTTGGCTGTTGGCAGCGAATTTAACGGCTTTGGGACTCGTAAATTTAAGGAATTCTGTTGTGTTTGTGTGATGGAGTTTCACAACTAGAAATCACGTTAGAAAATTGGCTAATTGATTAATCGAGCCCTCAAAGCTTTGCATGTTTGTGGTGTTTGTAGGTCGCGGGAAATCGCTAATGGCACATTTTAAATCTGGAGTGACACAATAGCCATTATTGGAGATGACGTAACCGCAAAACACAACTTCAGAAAGATTAAAATGGCATTTTGAGTGTTTTAAAGTAACACCACGATGGTCACATCAAGACAAAAAGTGGAGCACTAAGGCATCATGCTCGGCTGTAGTTTTTCCATAAATAAGGATGTCGTCAGTGATCTTTTTGACTCCAGGGAGACCCTTGACAACATGGTCCATGTGTTTGTTATAAAGCTCCGAGATGCTGCTGATTCCAAAAGGGGCTCGCGTACAGACGTAGCAACCAAAGGGGGTAATAAAAGCAGTAAGTAATTGAGAATTTTGATGAACCAGAGATTGAAGTAGAAGCACATTAACAACTTGGGTTCACCATTTGACATGGCTGTTGTTGTTGATTCGTGAGAAGGATCGTCAATTGATTGAACTGGGCTTCAATTCGAGCTAGTCTCATTTCGAGAAGGACAGGGGGTGGCCTGATTGGATACAAAAAGGCTGCTGTGGTGCTGTAGGAGGCATTGAACAACTTTGAATGGGAATCTTTTGCGATAGTGTTGCGTTTAATCTCAGGTTTCCAGCACTCGGCGGGATTCGTGACCGCTGTTGAGGTTGATCTTGATGTTGAAGTGGCATTAGGTTACCAGGATTAATACCTTGCTGATTTGTTTGAGTTAAACGGGATGGAATTTGGCGCAAATGTTGATGTTGACATTCAACATGAGCAGCACTGGCTAACGTGAACATCGAGGAGACATAGGGGTATTTACAAATTGATTCTCACGAGGAACTCTTTCCGTTTCTTTAAGATGCATAGCTGTATGATCACCTTTTATAACATGTTTGTGTTTTGTACGAAGAGTAGCAAATGAAAATGTGCAGGTCAGGGCATTGCTGTTGAGTTTGCTTTCATCCTCCTCGAAAGCGACCGTTTTTCAAATGGCGCGAGCAAATTTTAGGATGGAAAGACAAACACCGCCGTCTTTTCGCCCTGCTAAGCCATGCTTGCATGTGCCTTTCAGCAGCTCTGGACGAAAATACTGGGAAATGGGTGGAGCCTGATCACTGGGCGAATCGGCATCTGATTTGTCCGCGGAACAATCCACGGCTTTTGATTAACTGCGATCGATGTCCACAAAGACGTTTAAATCGGAGCTCGGAATAAAATTAATAACGGTCGAATTATGGAGGGGATTTTCTTCGATTTCGAGAAGTTCTTGTACGGTTTCTCGAAGCTCGCTTTCTGGATTTAAGCTTAACAAAGTTGTACAAATCCTAATCATGCAGTTCACAACTTTGGCCTTGGCTGGTCATTTGACATTACCGGTACCTCCTTCCATGGCTTTTTGACAGCAGGACAAAACGTCCGTATTGTCCGCATCTGCTAACAATATCTCCCTCACTGAATCCTACAACATGTTGGTAGTAGATACCACTGCGGTGATAAACGTTCAACATATTTTCAGTAGTGGCAGGTTTACAGGCCCTGCTTCCGGCAAAGTGGTTGTGTCGATGGCAGGTATTACAAGTTTTGCCAAAGGCCGGACAATTGCCGCAGTCAAGGCTCCTACCTCAAAAACGACAGGAATTAGTTTTGTTAGTGTTCTGCTGGTTCGTATCAGTGCCAGCAGGAGGCGGCTGCGGTCCTACAATATGGCATCAATCATATCTCTTTTACCGATTATTTATTGGTGGTGATTGTCAGCGGCTTCTTTAGATCAGCAAATATTGATGCTTTAGCTCAATGTCAACATCTCAAGAAGCTTCTGCTAAGTTGTGTCATCACCAACGCCTAGAATATTGCGATCCCATAACAGTCAATTGTGGCGACATTCTCGGAAGCTGCAGCCACGTTGTAGCTCGCGTAGGTCATTGATCCAATCGTCAAACGTTTCACCATTGGCTTGGTCCATCTATGGGTCTCCACGACTTCATCTTGCACGTTCTGGCATAAGCGTCAAGCGCCACAACGAGCTCCTTTGCAGACATTCGTTGTTCAGGCGACAAGGGGAGATTCGTCTGAGAGACACATATTCAAAACGTGGACCTGATGTGAGGCAAGCAAATCGCTCAGATTTGTAAGGCAAGCATGGCCATCCCATTTCACGTGCCACAGCTCGAATTGATCATATTGATAAGTCGACAAGTCCAACTTTGAAGGCAAATGCTCTTCGATCCTAATACAGGATGGGGTCACTCAGGGTTCTGCCCAGCGCAGAATGAGTGCCGGATAAAAAATCCTTAAACCAAGCCCTATTTTTATTTTCTTATTCTCGATGTGCAGGTATGCTCATAACATCTTCTTGTGAATTAATACTGTACGGAGTACTAGTAATATTCTAGAATATTGCCTACATACTGTAAGAAAACATTGTGATACAGTACAAGTAACAGGGACCATGCAAAAGCTGATCAAATCTAATCAAATTTTTCATCAGGGTTTCTAAATGGCTAATAACTGGATAAAAGTCACATATTGTCTTTATAGCGTATGCATTCTGGAATTCTGGTTATAATGATTTGGGTACGTACTTAACAGTCAATTTTTAGTCTACGGCATTTTGTAGTGGCCCACAACTGAACTGATTTTCTAAATAGGTATTCCTCCAGCTCTGGACCTTCAATTGCAATCCTGAGGATGGCATCCAGCGTACTCTCCGAAACTTCAAATGCATCAACAAAGAATGCAATGAATGTAATTAATGACTGAAGTGTTTTGCGATCAGATAACATTGAAATAGTTGCATGCATACTATAATCACACATGTTTTGTCCATATAATGCTTAAAGTCTCCATCTTCAGACAAGAGTTCTGAAGACACTTACTTTCCAAATTGCTTGGCCAAAACTTCTAGCTGATCATTTCCAAACTCATGGCAATTCTCCGGCAGCTTTTGACAGTTGAATATTGAGAACGCTGACATCACATTACTTTCCAGAAACCTGTTTTCGATGTTCTCAATCAGTTTCCCAATCAGTGGTTCCTTGATGTTTTGGAAAAATTGTTCCTTCGCATTATGTTCTAGTGTCGTCCCTGACGTAGAATCTTGATTGCCATCAAGTGTTTGTAGTTGAACAATGAGAAACTGCATTATACTGAGCGAGACAAGCAATGGATTTCAGATTCTCAATGTAGCTCTGCAGGTTAGCCAAATATTCCCCGTCACTGCTCACTCTGCTCTTGAGAATAGACACTGCTGCTTCGCAGGGTAGATTCGACCAAGGAAAATTAGAGTGCCTTAACCCTTTGCACCCGACGCTCACTTCGAGAATGCTTCCCTCCCCATCGAGTTAGTTCTTTGGTTGATGCGTCAAATCGTAAGCCTGAGTTTACAGCGTGATTTCATAGGGAAGGAGTAGTCAAAAGTAAAATCGATTTTCACAAAATACGTAGCAAATTTACTTGATTTTCAGTTAAAACAGAAAAGTTGAAGGATATTTCAGTCAATCTACGTTAATATTCCGTGCGTCGCTTGTTCACTTCAGATTTGGCAATGGCCTTCTCTGCGAGCTCTTGTGTCACGCGTCGCGTCTCCTTCCCACTTTGTTTGCCTGAACTTTTCAATGATCTGGGCAGACGTGACACTGGAGAAGTGATTTGCGAGCGCATGCGAATCAAATTTCACGTCACAAGCTGTCAGTAGGGCGGAGCAACCTATTGTCCTATTCGGTCGCAAGCAATTAAATCTTGGTTTGATTTTGAATTGCAAAACTCAAACGAGAAAACAGATCCAAGAAGAGCCTAGCAGAGCAGTGTCCAGTAAAAAGAAATGTAGCCGAAGCTACGGTAATAACATTTGAAATAAGAGGAGTAAGCGATTCAGAATAAAAATAGTTAGAGGGAGTAATCTATAAACTTAGCTCTATCTTCAGCAACTTTCAAAGGACTTGAGGTCTTCCGCATAATTGATTGGTACGACATTGCCGTCCAGGTCTTTGATAAAAACAGATAGTTTGTTGGTCCACACAGACGTCACTTTTGATTTCTTCTTGAGCTGACGACACTGGTAAAAAAGGGACGATCCATCTCTGGTTAAATGTTCAGATACATAAACCCCAGTTCCTTTTAAATCTCTCCTTCCTTTGTAGAAGCTCCGACGGCTCAAAAAGTTGTTGAAATACACCAAAACAGTTGGCGATCTTTCCACTTTGTTGCCCGCCGCAGCTTCAGCTTTCGCTTGATTGCGCAATGATGGCGAGGCAGAAGATGGCGCAGAAGATTGTTTTGAAGATGAACCACGAGGATAAGTTCTTCGTACCGAAAACTCATCACGACGCAGTGTCAAACCCATCTTGGTTTTTGCCAAGTCAATGATCACTTTTTCCGCTTCTTCATCCTTTTCGATTCCATCCAACCTGAGATATTGCAGATTTGTGGAGCAGTTGTTTTTTCGAGCTGAGACTTCAACTCAGACATGTCTCTTTTCGTCACTTCGACTTCCAATTTCATAGTTCTTCATCTTGCTTGGCAATGATGCCTTTGAGACTCGTTATTTCCATGGCAGGTTTTCTAGTAATCTCCTCCACTGCATCTTGTGCATCTTGTAGCAAGCTGGTGAATTCGGGTGACTTGAAAAACGCCAATAATTCTTCCTTCGAAACAGGTTTCGGCAACGCAGGATCAGCCGTTTTTGCTAGACTGGATGGCATCTCGGCGCACTCACTTATCAACTGATATCATTTCAGAAGATTCAGCGTGAAGAATATCCTGTAAAACCACGATTTTGTAAAGAAATTTCGAGAGCGCCTGAAAGACGTCTGCTCCTCTCGAATTTCGTACAGGAAGTCAATTTCATGTCTACAGCACCATGAATGATCTTGTATAGGAGATGGAGATCAAGTTGTCTGCGTCTGCTTTCAAGGCTTTCCATTTCGAGAAAATCAAGTCTTTCCAGATAGGAAAGTTGAACAGTCGACTTATAAGGGTGATACATCAATCGTCGGGTGAAATTTCGCTCTATGTGTTCTACTAGTTTTATTTCTTTTTTCAGATGAGAATTATATACATGCAAGGCATATTCCAATACAGGTTGGATGTAAATGCAGAATGCCTTGACCAAGGTCTCTATATTGCTCCTTCTCAACACTCGAAGTATAAAGTTTGCCACGTGGCCAGCTTTCGTTGCAACGATGCGACAATGAGAGGAAGACTTGAGATCTGGAGACATGTGTACTTCGAGATCGCAAATAGAGCTCTCTACGTAAGGCAGTGTATGGCCACCAATACTATAAAGAGAATATGCATTGGGTCTACTAATGTACAGGGTAGCGCACTTCTCTGCAGCGACTTTCAACTGCCAGACATTTGCCCAGTCTAAAAAGGTATTAAGAATTTGTTGGACGTTATTTTGATTTGATTTAGAACCGGTGTAACTGTAGACAGAATATAGTTTAACCCCTAGGCTGCGGAACGATTTGAGCAATTATGTCTCCTCACACGGGCCGGTTTTTTGGTCACGAAAGAA
>OFHS01004003.1:1810-15072 GCA_900245855.1 Calvadosia cruxmelitensis | reverse complement strand
ATATAATTAATACAATTTTACAAATATTAGAACAATACTCGGATAGAAGACATGCTTTTATTCATCTGTACTTTTAAAGCTCTCACCAGGGCTTCGTTAGTTGACTCTGACCACCACGCGCTGTCCCATTGCATTTCCGTTTAATTATATAAGTAAATTGACCTTGGTCAAAGGTGAAGAAACTATGCAATCGCTTTGTTTGAAGCAAAACCATCCGAACTTTTGTCAATGATGATCAATTTCAAAGATTGTTCTTAGCTGTCAAATTATTGATTTCAGCTCAAAATATTTTGCATGAAGACAAACTAATGAATAGTCTGCACTTTTCATTCCATTGGATGTGATGATTTTAACCTCATACTGTAAATCTGATAAGACATTTCATTGCTATCAGTTGTCCTCATTTCACGGTTGATGAATTTCGAACATGTCCCTTGGGATCGAATCGAACATTGAACGAAGAGTTTCTTGAAAGCAACGCTTCGCTTCTTTCTGACTAGTTTAACTCCTTCGACTGACGCTTTTAGTGAGAAAGCTGACAATTTTTGGGAGATGGCTCTTGAATCAGAAACATGATGATATGTTTGTTTATATAGAAGACGAACCAGTTGATGTATCGCTATATGACAGATGCTTTCGAATCGATGTGGCAGAATTATAATCAATTTAATGACATTGTGAAAAAGCGGCAAATGTCCTTAAGATTGGAGGGCATGATACTAGGTTATCAGAAGAATGCACGCCACTGGTCCTGCAGGAGTCCCTTCGACAACAACAATCCTCTCCTTGGGGACCGCTCATTATTTACGCCCAGGGTTGGTACCAAAGAGAACCAAAACGTTTCAAGTGTTTTTGTCCAAACCTTCAGATAGCCAAGAAAAAGATTACCCAGCCACTAAAGATTACATCATATTTTATGAACAAATGTGGACATAAAGCAGATGTCCTACCCGTATTAAAAACTATTATCAACTGCATTACTTCATCCATGTAGATCAAATTGAATAGAAGAAATCAGAGGAAGCCATAGGTTAACAAGTTTAGTTATATGACACTGGAATCGATTAATCAGCAAAGAAAAAATATCAGTTGAACGTGGCAGCCAAAACAAATAACCCAACCTTCAATGCTGCCAAAATTTGAGTTACCCACACGGCTTCTCTTTGGTACCAGCTCGGGGCATAAATAATGAGCGGTCCCTTAAAATCTTCGAAAGATTCAAATTTGTTTCCGAGAAAGATCCCAAAATACTACAAAGAGTACGCGATTGCCAGCATGAACTTCGATTTCCATTGCAAGCGAGTGGAGTCGAAAGAATGTTGATAATGGCCCAAATCAAAACCCAATTCAAAATATTCGCGCCAAAATGATGATTCGCGCGTGCGCAATCGATGTCCTTTAGTTTATCTTTTCGAAGAAAGCTTGCGGCTACCGAAAGAATATCTACTTATTTATAAAAAATGATTACCACACGACCAGGCTTGCTTTGGATTGCCTTGTCAAAACTTGGGATGCAGGGAAACAATATCTAAATACTAAAAAAGACTCCCAGGGCTCGCGCTTTTTCTTATACTGTTCTAGTACTTCCCTGCATTCCACGTGTTCCGATCAAGCAATCCGAAGCACAAGGCGCCTGCCCGTGTAGTAACCCCTTTTATTAATTTTCGTACTCTAAGACTTCAAAGTGCAAAATTATCGAAAATTACCTTAGACTGCGCTAATTCCTGTTTACGATGATGATTGACAGGTGACGGTTACGTCTCAAGATGGCGATTATTATGAGTTTCCTTGTAATAAATGGTTGGACAGCCATATTGATGACGGAAGGACCTCAAGACAACTTATACCCAGGCCGACTAGGACAAAGATCAGTGAAGTGGAACCAAGGCAACCCTTAGGTTTGTTTCTCTTCATTTATACCTAGATCTATATTAAAAGTAATTGCTCTCTAAATATTCCAAATGGCACACTGTAACAAATTATTCCTATTCCTACGCGAGCAACTGTAAACGATGTAAAGGCAATCTTTAAGTTACAAAAGCTACGGATAAAAACTTATATACAGTTATTCCTTAGATAAATGTATTAACTTTACTAGACTTATCCTTCAAAGAAGAAATACATTCTTATAGTTAGGATAGATTTTTGCAATGAATATAATTACTTTATCGTCATTTTATAATGCTTGTACAGAAACACGTTTGCCAAAGGCCTGCTCTACTTGCGTTATACTTTTTTACTTACACATGTATTTCTCTTTGTAGAATGCAGTTGGCCAATGGGAGTCGGCAATGGCAGGGTGCAAGATTCCCAAATGTCAGCCTCGACTTCATTCAATGACCTTCATTTGCCATTCCATGCGAGGCTTGGAAAAATTTCCTATAATTCTTTAGGAGGCTGGTGCCCATATCGAGACAGTTCGACGGAGTATTTGCAAATCGATTTTCTGACTGTTAAGAAGTTCACAGGTATTGTCCGAACGTCCTCTTACATGTTACTCTAATACTTGTAGTTCTTGATGCCATTTGTTAGATGCGCAACTGCTAGAGGAAACCAATTATGTGACGTCGTGTGACCAGCTCTCTAGTTTGTTGAAGATGTACATGGCTTAAAATCTGAGTCTGAGAGCAGACTACAGTTGATCACTTTTTTCTGTCTGTATTGTCTATCTGTCTGTCTGTATGTATGTATGTCCGTCTGTCTGCTAAAATTGGCTTGGCATCATCATGCAATTGCATAACATCAGTTTCAAAAAATGGATGTGAATTTCTAAGTAATCAACGTGCTTTCATTTTCCAAGGTGTTGCCACGCAAGGTATGGGTCTCGTTGATGAATGGACGACTGCCTATCGGATTGCTTACGCAAATGATACGAAAGATGACTGGACAAAGTACAAGAGTGCTGGTAACGAGGTTCAGGTAAGATGGCGGCAAACTGCGGCGAATAGATTTTTTAAGAGCAGAGAACGTTGAAGTTGAGTTACAGTGTTCGCATGAAACAATCAAATGGAATCATTTAACTGGCTTCTATTGTGCTTGATATTGAAGGATTTCCTTGGTAATGACGATCAAAATGGAACGGTATTACACTGGCTTCGCTTTCCGTTCTTCGCTCGGTACATTCGATTGACTCCCATCGAGTGGCATGGAAAAGGATGCTTGCGAACCGATTTCTATGGATGCGAATGTGAGTTACAATTTTACTCAGTAGCAATAAAGCCATTCCCGATAGCACATATAGTTATTACTTATTGTTATGCTTGCTTGACAATAAATATGTAAAAGCAGTACAAAAGAAAGAGAGGCATGTAATCAATATTTAATATAACACTATGAAATCCAGATAATATGCAAGCCTTCTGACGATTGAGTGTTTAAACTGCTTTCAAAAAGTATGACAGCAAGAAAAGTAACTAATTGACTTGCTGAATCACCCACTTCGATACAGTCTATTCTGCTGCTGATAATAATGCTTCTTCCTTCTCAATCCAAGAGGGACTGGCTGTACCTCCTCCGCAATGCAGAAAGAATTTTCAGGTCACGTTACCTTGAGAGATAGTACGAAATATAATGCTAGAACTAGGGTATTAAAAAAATGAAGAAAAAATGAAGCATGCTAGACAAATGCATTGCACGCTGCTCTCCGTTCGCTTATGCAATTATTATCTACAGGTTGGGAACTTGTAACGGACGTATGTCCAAGAACGCCATTGTGAGAGGTCGTTGCACTCGATCTGCCACTCACACAAAGCACGGATTTTTTCTGACTATGCAATTGTGATTGTCGATAGAAAGATAACTAGTGGTCTTATAATTCTACCTAGCTTTCGACGCCATCAAGCCGGTCGATAACAACTACATTCTTCTACCTCACCCTCTGAATGCGCACAAGAAAGCAGAGCAGCCAGAACCAACAGGGGATGACGATCCTCAGGAGATGCATCAACACCCCCAACCACCACCCGCCTCAATGATAGAAACACAGTCAAGTGACGACTTGGTAGAGGCCACAGGATCAAGTCGGAAGCTGTCGACCATCTTGGATCAGAAAGTCAGCGATCCTAGTAAGTAAAGCAGCTTCTGTTGAAAGCATATCGTAGAGGGTAATTGAGGAAAATTATAGATCAGCCTTTTAACCCAGTTTTGCTGAGCACTAAGCAGTACATGGTTGCTTCGTTTGATGCGTTCATTTAACCTCTTACGTCAACGTCACTATTGTGTTATTACTATAAATGCGGAATGTAAGGATCCGTACCTATTTGATTACATATCACTGCCTGTTCTGACATGATGCTAGTTTTCAAATTATTACCAGTCATTGCATCCCATTGGTTGTCCACATGCCTTCGTTTGGTTTGAAAGCTGCCATTCATATCCCACAGAGGAAATGTCATTAGTTCTGAAATGTGACTCCATGCTTTATGACGGTAATGAAGAGAGGTAGCGATCTCACTTGATGTTGCAATACCGAATAGAAAAGGCAGTACTTTGTAAACTATTGACTAACAAGTGGGATTTGAGAACCCCATGCAAGTTTTTTGTATCCGTTATCATTATAGTAATAGCATTTTGAAGCGGTTTTTCTATCGAGAAGGTTTGTATGTTCTTCCTGCATTAGTATTCGTGCATAACCTACATCATGCAAGAGGCTTTTGTCTTTCAAATCCTTTTAAGCAGCAAGTTATACTTCATCGATGCCCGTAATGAAACAATAAAAAGGGGTAGATTGGTAGATTACTAGCTTACCAAGAGGAGGAAACCAATTCTCTCTTCTTTCTTCTTTGCTTCTTAAAAGTAAAGTCACTTATTACTTCTGAATCCATTGTTTCGCTTGCTAAGCAACAGCTTTCGTCATTATTTTCCTCTTTAATTTTAGATGAGCCAACGTCGATAGACGTTATTCCGGTTTTGCATCTGGACTTCGACGAGATACGTGACTCTCTCATCCCTGACGTCAGTGGTCACCATAACGACGCACATCTAAGAAAACCTGTCGACATTGTGACGTTTAGTAAATCATGTCAGCGAGGTCTGAGACTGAATGGTGGTGACGTCACCTTCGATGGGGAGTTCTTGATTGACAAGCCAAAGAAGGAGATCACAATCGCTGCTTGGCTCAAGTTATTTAGCAATGGCGGACAACATTCGATATTTGATACTGTCGGCGGGAAGGATTCGTCACATCGAGAAGGCCAGTATCACTTCGAGGCTGACCGTGGTCATTTGAGATGGTTCCATAGAAATGAGGCAGGCGAGACCGTGTTCAATGTATCGACCGGTCTCATGGTCCCTGCTCACATCTGGACTCACTGCGCTGCAACGTACAGTAGCATAACAGGCAAGGCAGCTATCTTTGTCAACGGTAAACTTGGCAGTCAGGGTTTCGGAATTGGTGAATTGTCCCAAGACTGGAGCGGCAGAGCGGGCATTGGCAGGCACAAAGGCCAGCGACTACTGAATGGAGAGATTGATGACTTCTATATTTTTGGTGATTCACTTTCACCGACGAAGCTACAGCTATTGATGAAACGATGCAGTTTCGAAACAGGTAAACATAATTATTAATATTCATTTTGTTGAGAGAACAACTATAAATAGCGAAAATGATGTTCATTGAACGAACGAAGGTTATATCGATGAGATGGTTATTCAAGCAGGATTTAAGCTTTCATAAATGATTATTGGGTTGACTTGTGTTTTCGATTTGCCTCCACGATTAATATAAGGTCATGGATTACTGCTGCCTCAAAGAGTAGCTAGATGACCCAAAATACTGGACGCAAACCTAATGCTCTCTTGCTGCGCCAAATAAGAATCGTCATTAAATTTCAGCGTATCCAATCGCATGTAATTTGCTACTGATGAATACTCACGAATGGCAGCTGAAGTTTAAGTACCTTGAGAGACGCATATTACGCTTTATCCTCCGTAGTAAACTAACAGAAGTACAATTCCATCTGTTTTGTCGCCTCTAGACTGCCAGCAAGCCATTGGAATGCAATCTAAAGAAATCAAAGACACGCAGATATCAGCAAGCTCAACATACAACCTCCACAAACCATTCTATGGAAGAATAAATCTAGCTTCCTTCTGGGGTGATCCCGCAAGAACTGCGTGGTGTGCCACGAAAGAAGACAAAAGCCCATACCTGGAAATCGACATGGGCGACGTAAAATCAATCACTGGTGTTGCCACGCAAGGATTGTCAATATTCGACAACTGGGTGACGTCATACCTGTTCTGCTATAGCAACGACAAAGCGCTATGGAGCTGTTACAAGGAAAAGGGCTACGACAAGGTACATCGCAATCTCCATATAAACAAACGTCTAGCAGAATAGAAGTAGAAATGATGATTTGCTAATATGGTAAGACTTCATATCTTATGTAAAGTACACAATTTACACATGCACGTTATAGCGAAAGTAATCGATTTTACATTAGTTGCAGTACATAGCGACTTCGTTGCTTGGCAACCGACCAAAATGTATCGCTAAGGACACGCATCGTAGAAACTATGCTTCGATTTGCACTACAAGGCGTGTTCGTTGTAATGGGAGGGAATAAAACAAATTAAAACCCACATCAAGAAATTTATATCAAAAATATATTTTGCTATCAACGTGTCATTCACAAAATTGTCGCTAACTTTCTAGATCTTCGAAGGGAACATTGACAAGAATACGATCAAGCGTCATTACTTTCATCACACCGTCGATGGCAGATACGTTCGGATTCGACCACAGTCGTGGTATGGCAACCATTTGTGCATGCGCGTTGAAGTCTACGGATGCACAATGGGTAAGTGGAATAACAAAACTAATAACGAATGTGATTTGCAGATCTTTCTGATGGAGAGCCATCGCAGGTGAAGCTGCATTTACATGTACAAAAGCGAAGATGACAATCTAAAAGTCTATTTGCTTTAGCCAACAGCGCAAAATTAATTTCACAAAATACAGTAGACCAGAAAGAAGGATAGCAGGGTAACTTTATTAAATGTACGTTCTGGTTTAAATCTCAAATGATATAAGGCCAGTCTGTGCAATGAATAAGCAAGAAATACTTTACAAGAAAATAAGTTTTTTTTTAATCCAAGTAGGTTTACAGAATGTGGATCTTACAAAAGAATAAGATTTAAACGTTCTGTCCTGGACTTGTTTTGGGATGCTACTGATTGCAGCCTCCGTGAACAAGCAATCGATTTTAGAAAATGACTGTCTTTCTCCTTAGATCTCCTTCCAGATCCGTTTGACTCTTTTGGAAATGTCCCGAACATAGTTGAAGATTCTGAAGTGCAATCGAGAGATGAAGTGTTGCAAAAAGGTAAAATATCATGCTACAATGTAGAAAATATACAGCCGGGTGGTTGCTCAAGACAGGTGAAGTGCACTATTTGAACCTTTAATGGGCCATTTGCATTTAGTCTTTGGCACAGGTGGTCGCTTAAGACAGGTAAATTGTATAGTTTGAACATTTACGAGTCCAATTACATGTGGTCTCTGGCACAGGTGGTCGCTTAAGACAGGTAAATTGTATAATTTGAACATTCAAGAGACTATTTGCTGATTCTATCTTGAGATGGATAGTTGACAGTACAAGTTTGATTGTGCACAATAACGATTCGTCGCTGACTTGCTTTCATGATAATCGTGAAGACAAAACTTCCCAATGACCTTTCAGAATCTTGCAACATCCCCCTTGGAGTAACCAATGGCGACGTAGACGATATTCATTTGACGTCATCAAGCAACCTCGACGAGGATCACGCGCCATTTTATGCTCGTCTCGTTCGTGAATCACTCGATCAGAGAGACATTAGAGGCTGTTGGTGTGCTCGCGATGTCAACCTACGACAGTTCATCGAAGCTGATCTTGGTGAAGTGAAAACGGTAACAGGCGTGGCACTACAGGGGTACGTTGCCCATGACAACTGGGTATCAAGTTATCGGTTGGGGTACAGCGATCAAAATGGACCTCTCACATGGTACAGGGAAAATAACGACGAAAGAGTGAGTCATTGAACCTCAAGTAACGCTATTCTCGTCTTGTTCCGCTCTTCTCGGGTGGCGAAATAAGCAACATTTTCTCGTTTTAGATATTCGTCGGAAACTCTGATAGGAGCAGCATCGTCAAGCATTATCTGAAACAGCCAATCACAGCTCGGTACATTCGAATCAACCCACGTGCTTGGCACGGAATTCATATCTGCACTCGATTTGAATTATTCGGGTGCAAAGAAGGTAAGATAAATCGGCTTACAATACATAAATTGCTTACACAGAACAGCCTATATTGACTGCCACGTACACTTTCAACTGGCTTCCAAAGATACAAATGCTCTTATTGATCTTAAAGCCCAATGTGCAATCAGCTTGATTATTCTTATTAATTAATGGAGTGCAATATGGTGATAGCAATCAAGTACTGTTTTGTATACTAATGTAACAAATTAATAAATGCCTGGACGATAGCAACCGATTGCATAAGATTTTAGGTTATCAATTTACGATAGGCAACAGTCTGTGTGGATATGTGAAGCTTGATCTTAAATTAAGCCAGTAAAGTGAAACCAGGATATTTTTGATAGTAGATCTGTGGGTATCGTACAGATTGTTCGGTACAAAAGCTGTTGCAGAATTCGGAGTTGCGCCAATCAACCTCTGACAAAAGGAATTTCAAATTCTCAACGTTTACTTACGTTTTCCAGAATAAATATTAGAACCGTGTACTTTAGCATGCACTACACTACTTAACAGGAACCAAGACGAAAAAACTGTACCCCATCTTTCCAAACTGCTAAAACTGACTGGCAATCAAGGAGACTGGCAATTTTCTAGAATGATCCGGGATTAGCTTTTTGAAATGAGATAAAAGTCAAATATAGTTGAAATTTCGACTAGTTTGGAACAGTTCAACTTAAATCAGGGATAGAGTTGAACTAACCAATGTAAAGTCAAAATATGATCCAAAACAAGGTCTTTCACACTACAACAAAAACACTCAAGTTTGGTAATGCTAGCGTGAGATTCATATCAGTTTCTGCAGTAAGACGATTCGAGCAAGAGTTTACGCAAGTAGTAATCAGTTTTAACGAAAATCTTCATCTTTGAAGGAGTAGACGACAGCCACAAGACTTAGAATGTAAGTCTAGTTGTCCTCGTATTAGGAAGCAGGTATTTGCATTGCCTCTCTTCATATAGGAGAGGCGATAAATTGCTCTTTAATCGTCAGTAAATAAAACCAGCCATTTGCCATTTGTCTCTACTTAGAAAAAGCACATCATTTACCGACAATGTCCGAATCGAGGCCAGGGCATGAAGTTGAGCTATTGGATGCCAAGGATCGCGCCATGAAAGAAAAGCACGTCCACGGAGGAAATTCAAAGTCAAGTGTTGAACGCAAAGGACACTCGCATGTTGGAGCCAAGAATCCACTGAGGTATATCGAAGAAGAGGCAAGGAAAGTGCACCCTTCTGTGCAAAGACTCGAAGCTCAGGTGCTGGCACACAACAACTTGAATCGCAACAGAACTCAACATCACCATCACGTCATCAAACAACATCTGAATCCTCGTCTCCATAAACCGATCTTGGACGATAACGAGGACGACGATGATGACGATGGAATGCCGTTCAACGCTCGTGTACGGTTCCCTACACCCATTCCGTTCAACGCGTCTGCCAAGCAGCAACGCCATAATCCAGCCGTGGTCAAAATGCAAGCTTTGCAGAAGGAGCAATCTCGCGTTACTGAGGGACCCCTGGGTGAATGGCATAGGATGACGAAGACAAATCCCGCAGTTAGACAACAACCATCATTACAAGCCAAACAGCAATCCGTGCCACCACCACCACCACCACCACCACCGATTGTCAAGGTCATGAGAAATCCCCCCCAGGCGAAAAAACCAGCCGTGACTGCTAAGCCAGCCGTGAAACATAATATCGACGCAACGGCCATCTTGCAGCAATATCCCGAACTGTCAAAGCACGGTATCAATGAACAGACACTCTACAGTCTCAGCGAGAGAATTCCTGACTTGAAGGAGCGCATTGCTGCACACTTCGCATACAAATATCGAAACCTATTCCGAGCACAACCGAATGTAGCCGCATCGCGGTTTTCAATGTTCAAGTCATACGCTGCCCCATCGACGTCAACGTCGCAAACAGGAGGTACGGGCTATAACCAAATGACAGCAGCATCTAATCTCCTTCCATTCCAGACAAAGGTCGTTGAGGCTGAGGCAGGGCGAGCGAACAAGCAGGCCTTCTTTGCGCAGCAGAAGTGGGCGTATAACACTGACAGCAGCACAGCAACCGCACCCAATGCAGCGTCTGCAACGGCACAAGAGCAGGCGACGCCCCAATTCGCAGCGGCGGCATCAGCAGTCGCTCCACCTCTTTCTCGTTTCCAGAATCCGATGCAACCCCAGGCAGCACAACGACACGAAACGCCAGTCATGGGAATGACTAACTATCAAACTAAGAACACACAACAAGCAGTCCCCGACATCCCTCAGACAATGTCTCAATTCGTATCAACAAGGCCGGTAGCATCGCAACTGACTGCATCCCAGCAACAGCAAGAGCAGCCCTCTCAAATGGCCCCTTCGCAGCAGCTCATGCCCCAACCTATGAACTACGATATGAATCAATACGGTCGTGATTCACAACAGCCTGTACTCTATCAACAGAAGCAATACAATGACATGCAAACTGCAAAGTCAACCTATCCCCAAACTCAGGCACCTTATCAACCCGTTGAAAAACCTGCTTTCTATACTACAAATTCGATGTTCTCGCAAATCCAGAATATAAACTTAGATGGAAAGCCACTCTTCCAGGGCCCAGAGCAACAACTAAACTCAACTACGCCAGGTACATCTCGATCATTTGTTCGATTTTCCCCATTGCAAAGTGCGACGGCGGCACAAGATATTTACCTGCCGCAGTCTGCTTACGGAGGAGTGTTCTCATCTCAATGGTCGCAATTCTCACCCTGCACGAATTCCTGTGGAAAAGGGGTGAAGAAAAGGTCACGCAAGTGTGGTTTGCCAGACTGTCCCGCAGGAGGTGTTGAAATTGAATCAGTTCCATGTCAAGAGCTTCCATGTCCAGGTGAGTGAAGACATTGAATTTGCGTGACTTTGGTAGCAACCCATAGATAGGTTATTCCATTGGAAACATCATCAATGTTCCATTAAAATGCATTGTTTAGATTAGTAGGACGTAGGCAATAACAATTAACTTTCATTAACATCTCCCACGATAGCAATACAGTAGTCACATTATTAAATATGAAGTTTGATTTCTATTCACAACATTATACGGCGTACAAACTAGGATATAAAACGTGTTTTCTCATATCTTTCGTTAAAACTTGGAGTTTGCATAGTTGTTCACGACTGACGAAGAAGAGCTTGCATGATACAACGAAAAGCCACAAAACAATGACTGATGATTGCGAATAGATTGAAAAAATTCACAGAATGCATGATTTTGCCACCTAAAGAACCGTGCATGAAACAGAAAAACCGATGAAACCCTAAAATCCCGTAGTTTGTTTTTATAGTTCCAGAGATTCTTAATTAATATTTTGCGTCACACATCGGCATCTAAACTTTCGCGTTTGTGAATTTGTCCCAGCAGAGGTACCAGCCTATAGTTGGTCGCCTTATTCGCCATGTTCATCGACCTGCGGAGCGGGGAAAAGCGTCAGATACCGTCTTTGTCCACTTCCGGGATGCACCAAAAGCGGATATGAGACCCAAGCGGTCGCATGCTACAAACCAGCTTGCCCCAGTAAGTTATACAGATTGCTTGGAACTCTAATGGGCAGCGATGTAGTATATTTTCTAAAAAATAATTCAGTACGCATGCACTTAAAAAGCACGATAAGCAAATTCTTCCTGAATCTTGAGACGTAAGCGAGGCCATGTCTGAAAAATCTCAGCATGAATCACCACAATCAAAATGAATACGAAGTTACTTGATGACGTCATATTAAATTACGTCAACGGAGGTTACTCCAAAAGAGATGTTGCAAGGTTCTAAAAGATCATTGGAAAGTTTAGCATGTACAGTTATCATGAAAGTGTCCGTTTCTGAAATCCAACTCAATAACACTGAAATAGTAGAACACGCAATGCAATAGCTACGAAAGCCTAATATACAATTAACAATAACAATAAACATTAGTCATTAACATTTGATCAGTGTACTGTGTTACCTTAATAGGTTGAATCAATTCATTAAGCAGCACTTTTCAGCAACTTTCGTTCAATTCCTGGATTAATTATACGAAATTAAAGAGGTCATAAGAGGCCATAAGATGTCATAAGAGGTCATAATATTTAAGTCACAAGAGGTCACAAGATGTCATGAAAGATCACAAAAGGTCATAAGATGCCGTAATATTTATGTCACAAGAGGTCACAAGATATCAACAAGATTATAAAAGGTCATAAGAGGTCATAATATGTCACAAGAGGTCATAAGCTAGCATATACAGTATCATTGAACATTGGTGTAGAAAATATCTGAGTTAGTGACTTCAAAACGTTCGCATAACAAATGTCATTGCATTTAGAGTTAAACTATTTACAGGCACATGTGATCACAAGTAGAATACAACTCGGTCAAATAACTTCATTATACCAATTCTCAATTATTTGTCACATGGCATTGGCGTAAGATGTGAAGCCAGAAGGTGTACACATTTTAGATGTTCTTGTAAGCTTTCCGACATCCTAGATACGTTACTGATGTAGATTACTAGCTTAAATGTACCACAAGAATCGCACAGTAGAATCAGCCTTTTATCATCTGCGACCACTATCTATAGGAAAGATAAGTTTTTAGGAATTAGCTAGGAGGAAAAGAGTTCTGTATAAATCAAAACAACATTACTTATAGCAAGGCAATAGCAAAATCTGAAAAATGCAGGATGGATAGTTAGCTGGCTCTCTTTATTTTTAAACCAGAGACATCAACTTACCAAACAATCTTGTTTTCAACAAGCTAACAGAAAATATTAAAACCTGCACGGACAGCAATGAATTTTATCTCCACAGTAAGCAACATTTTTTATGTAGGGCAACTAGTAGATAAGACATCATAAAAGTTAAATTTTAAACAATGGCTGTATTTACTTACCTCCGTAGAAGGAACATTCTTTATGTATACTTGGCATTGTAAGAGCCACTATGCCAGTGGAAATGCTAATAAACAGTTATTATTATTATTATTATTATTATTA
>OFHS01004002.1:143-15080 GCA_900245855.1 Calvadosia cruxmelitensis | reverse complement strand
ATGGTATACCGAACAGAATGATAAACAAGCTCGCGTCTTGCCTTCTGTACGAGTTTCGGGGCCCGCGTTTTCATACCGGCAAGGGTACGACAGTCTCTCAGATAAAACTGAACGAAACTTTCATCTTCCACTTTTGAAATGCATCTTTTTAGATGTTCGAACGTGGAAAACGTGTACGATCACACCACGGAAAGGATGATTAGCCATGTTGATCCTTGCAGGCTTTGACGTGAAGTGATAGATAGATCGGAAAGTTTGGCGCCGAAAAGCTGCTCGTGCGCAAACCGACAGCCGGACGGCGATCACGATGAGTTTGGCGTCCGGCAGCCGGACGGGGAAACACTTCGATTATTTTATTATTACTTGTTTTGTGCAGGTGGTCATACGATGGAAATGATGGCTTTGGTCCAACGCCTAGATGCCAAATGTTACCAACCAAGAGTGTACGTCATGGCCACATCGGACAGCCACAGTCAAAACAAAGTAGAAGAGCATGAAATTAACAGCACAACAAATAATTCATATGAGCAGGTGAAACAAATGGACTGCTGAAATGAAATTTTCAAATTTTGAAACATTAGAACATTATTTTATCACCAGCATGTTGTTGTTGTTGTAGCCCGTCCATCCAATCGTCAATAGTCGGATAGACAGCTTTAGTGTTGTTGAAGTCAGATATTTAGAAATCGCGCCGTTTCTCTGGGCTTATGCCAGAGATCACAGATAGATAGATAGATAGTAGTATATTTCAGATATATAAACGGTGAATACAAATTATTTTACAATGTGAAATGTTGCTGGTTTATTTACAAGTTTTTTTTCCGTTTCTTGATACCTATCATTCTTTTCTATTTAATTCGCATTATTATTATTATTTTTTTTTTTTACGCTTCTGCTTGATTTTTATGACTTCTGTCTTTACTAATTATTTATTATTTATTATTTATTTACTAATTATTATTTTTCAGATTAGCAGGTCTGTCGGGTCCTGCTCCGGGCAGGTAAACAAATGCGTCACGTTATGCGGTGTTTTGCCACATTTTGGACACGCATTTGGCACGCTCAGGTCAATGCGATGATAATACAGTGTAAACCCGTTAATATCACCTCGGTTAATATCACAACCCGCTTAATATCACTTCATTTTGAGAACCAAGCTCTGTCTGAATGAACTATTTTAACCCGCTTAATATCACGATCCGCTTATTATCACGATCCGCTTATTATCACGATCCGCTTATTATCACGATTTTTGACTGGAAAATCATAGTGATATTAACGAGGTTTCACTGTAAAGAATTTTGATTGGTTGATTCATTGATCATCATAATAATCCTCATCATTTATTCAGAAAATACGAAAAGTTGAATGTCATTCATCACAGAGTTGATACATAATGCAAAAGAAATTGAACTGAGATTTTAACATTTTAAAAATATACGGATAAGCCATACTGTTAAAATAGGCCTGCATTAGTTGTTGGCTATGGTCATTTACGATTGTAATCCACTCCTTTGCTTTGACACACATTATGTGATGCTCTGGCATTCCCTAAAAGCGTTTTCCACCATCGTGCTCTTTGCTTGTTTTCTTCGTTACCTGATTTAGCAATTTTTTTGCTTCCGGGAAGCATTTATATGTAAACTTACAATCTATCTCATTTTAATTTTTATATGTTTATCAAAATATATTTTTCAAACTTCCATATCCAGCTGGAATGTTGAAGGGCAAATTCTACTTTATCGCGGACAAGGGGCATTTTAGACAATTTGCCAACAGGTGTGGCATGCGATGTAATGTTGTAACTTCAAAATTTATAAAATTAAGATTTCTCGATTTAAGTCTGAGAAAGATGTTAAGTTACTCAAGTTACAACTGCAAGACAAATGCTAAACAAAAAAAACGTTCAAAGTGTTGTTTTTAAGGCTGACTTGACGATTGTTGAATGTTGCTTTCTTATAGCATTGCATTGAAAGAATACCTCGCAGTCGGGAGGTTCATCAGTCACTGTTTTCCGCTGTATTTACGACTGTCTATGCATGGCTGTGGTCATTGCCATTAGTCTGCCGGCATCAGCCAGATCTCGTAAGTAAATGCTGCAGGCAAGTTGATGTTTTCATGCATGATATCACCATTCACAAATTGAAGACCTTGTTATTTCAAGTGGTTTAGAAGAGGCTCTTTTTTACCTGCCAAATGGTCGTACAAATTAATGAATCCTGTGGGCTAAATGCTGTGGGCTGAATGCTGATACTCAACATTATCAGTCAATTTATATGACTTCATAGGCTGATTGTTGGAAACAGAACAGAAAACGTGATGGATATTGTGTATTTTGCCCTCTTTTTGATTGTATGACTATCATGTATTACTATTGTGTCATGCTAATTAATATGAATACTGTAGAGTAATACTGCAATGTGAACCAAGGTGTGAACAAGCGTGCAGTTAGAATTTTCCTGAGTAGACTGATAATACTTTGTTGTTAAAGGCAAAGTTGTGTAAGTACTGTGGTTGCACATATGAAGAAAGAAGATATCTATTCAAGGAACAGCAATAGGAATCTATGATTGCACTTGAACTCAACATGAGATAGTGACTATGTTTGCCTTTCTTATATTCTAGGTGTTGTGCAACGGACCGGGCACTTGCGTTCCTGTATGCCTGGCTGCCATTTTAATCAAAGTAAGCACAATCACTTCAATCGCATTTATCGTTTTCTCTCCTGCTGTCATTGGTTGAATTCCAGTGTTCACCAAAGTACTGCATAATTTTACTTAAGTAAAAGTAAAAAGTAATCTCATATTTTTACTTAAGTTAAGTAGAAGAGTAATGCCATTTAAAACTACTTTTCTGAGAAAAGCAAAGTAATTTCAAGTAACACAAACGACAGCAAACTGCGAACAACAATTGTCACTGGCAGCCAATTGTGCTCACATTTAAAGAGTTGGGAAAGCACGTGATTCCTGCCAACCGAGACAACTGATAACACGTAATCAGAAACGAAAGGACAGCGTCCTTCAGTTTCCGAAAAGAAAGTAATTTCCTTGGAGCACTCGAAAGTAACGAAGTAAAAAGTACTTTTCTGGAAAAATATTAAGAAAAGTAATTAGAAAATTATTCTCCAAAAATTTTACTTCGTTACCTGTAAATTACTTTTTTTACTTAAGTAAAGTAACGAAGTAAAACTACTTCGTTAATGGCTAACACTGTTGAATTCAATCTAACCCAACTTACCATTAATCTCAAATGACCATAATTCAATTTAATTGTCGTCAGACATCCTCTAATTTGCTGTTTCTTCTCTTCCACAATATTGTTTATAATAATGTAATTTATCATAAAAACACAGTTTTGGAACAAGCACAGGTCTTATGTTCTAAGCTAAGATATTGTCTTGTTGATAAGCTTGACGTTTTTCATTGACTTAACTTCAGCTCACTTTGTCATAGTGGAAAGGACATCATTGTTTAGAAAGTAATTTTTTGCTAGCTTTGATGTCTGCGTGAGATATTCTTGCCACAGTTGACAATGCCTTAATTAAATAATGTAATATCAATATATCATATTATGCCAAAGTGAGTCTTATCTGTGTTAAAGTACTGCATCGTGCGAGGCTCATGGCATTGATCCTTTGCAGGCGTTGAGGCTAAGGAACATCACAATCGTCTACGTTGAGAGCATCTGTCGTGTCAAGACGTTGTCTTTTGCCGGATTGCTCTTGCTACATTTCGTTGATCGGTTTTACGTCCAATGGCCTGACTTACACGAGCGTTATCCATCCACTTCGTACATCGGAAGGCTTCTATAAACTACTCGTGTCATTCCAGGTGAGTTGCCCGACGTCACGGTGTGTTGTTTTGACCTTGCGTCTGTTGACAACTAGCAGGTCTGGATGTAGACTGTGATTTTGTGTGATTTTGGTAAATGATTTGACAATTGGTTTCTTGCTTCATTTTGTTCTTTTCTTCTGACGCATCGAATGACGCGGGCAACGTGCAATGGAAAGATTTCATCCTAGTAACCATAGTAACTATGATTTCATGTATAGCTTATTATCCTTTGTTGTCCCTTTTTCTGTTTTTGCAATTGTTTTATCCTTCTTTCGAGCTCTGTTTGTAGAAGATCGCGCTTCTGCGGTCGTTTTTGTGATGATTATAATGACCTATGACATATGCTGCTGTGTCTTGTGACTCAGATCGTGAAAAACAAGGTCATCAACATGCCTCTTTGATCCTTTTATTGATTTTGTCAACCACCAATTGGCCACGCGGACCTTCGCTCCTATAAACGACGTCACAGAATAGGGTTCGATTTTCAGCATGCGCTGATTTGATCTACAAGCAGGATTCTGGAAAAATCTCTTGAGTTGCTTTTAAGATCTGAATAACACAATGTATGTAGTCAGTTGGGTTTATGTAGCCTATTGCAACTGGAATTATCTGGCGTCGAATGAATGGCAGCTGTATAGACCACTGTGGGGATTGATGGAGTCTTTGAGATTTGTTCATGGCTCATCGTCATGGCATGAGAGATAAGGTGATGTTTGACGGTGTCAGATTATTATGAGGTATATCTCACTCGAATGATGCCAATCACCCTTCTTTCTGACGTGGTTCCGTATGCGGATGCTTGTTGCCACACAACCCTGCTGCTGTCATTGTATCGGGTAAGAACATACAACCTGACCTGTACTGGGCGGTCACCTATATGTAACAGCAACCTGTCGGAAGTCCTTCTGTCCTTCCTTTCTTTCTTTTTGAACCGTGATCAAAGGATTGATCGATCTCCTTCAGCTGTTACACTGCACTCGTCGTTCCGTTGCTTCTTGTTATTCTTTCTCATCTGGTAGCTGTAATGTCTGCTTAGTGATAACTCTTCAGTCTTCACCCTCAATATGTTTGTAATATTAACGGGATGTGTAGTATCCGTAGAAAGATTCGTGGCCTCTAGCCCGCGGGGTCTCACTTCAACACCACCCCTTATTGCTATAATAACATTGGCAAGGAATAAACGTGAGGTCAGTTTTGAGGCGGCATACCCCCAATACAGAGTTCACTTGGTTGTAGCCGTCGCGTACCAACGGGTTTGCCCTACGTTAAGTCACGCCAGTCCAATCCTTACGAGGAGAGGACTTGCAAGTTGCAGCCGCCAGTGGTCGCCCGAGGCAGGAGATCACCAATATTATGCTTAAGGTACTTCATTGTGTCTAATTCATACATATTTCCCTCTGTCTCTGATATTGTTTAGGCATGACAATTATTCGTATTGTATCTTATTATTTAGGCACTGTTAATTGTGAGACCCGTCGAGATCGAAGATGGTCGCGCAGGACTTTCACGACCGATTTTGTTCCACGCTTCGCCATTCGTCGCTGCCTGCGTTGGTACTTGAAAACGACTTGATACAGCGCAGACACTGTCAAAGTATCGACGCCATGGAAAAGCAATTCAACAAAATAGTTATTGATCACAAGAAGTCTGAGGCTAAGATGAGGACGGCGTTGCGATTTTTGAAGATTGCAAAAGATCACTCTTCGGTTTCCGAATCGAGAGATAATCATCATTCGAAAATCAAACGAAATCTTTCTCTTCAAGACCATTCCATTGACAAGTCCTGCTGCCCGTATGCAAATGGCTCAAGGGTTGAATCAATGGATTCTTCGTTACGTTGTTCCGAGCCGAATGGGAAGGGAGGCCTGCCTGTCCTGTCTTTGAAGCGGGACAAGAACGTCAGGCGAAATACAATTGCCGGTGCTACGTATTCATTTACCCTAACTGATCGAAGCCATGACCACCATAAAATCGCCAGTAGGATGAAGTCGCTACGCCTGGAGCATATATCATGTGATGAAGTCAGCGTCAAAGCTCGACGCCGGGAGATGGCGCGAGAAACGGAACTACTGGTCGCCAGACGCCGGCTGAGTCTGCCAATTCGCAGAGGATTTTGAACTTAATTCAGCCCTGAATGTTGGATGTTCCACCAAAAGTTTAAGACGATACGTAGTGATTGAAAACAAATAGATTAGGAAAGTATTTATGAGATTACAATCGCGTCCATGGAATGATTGAGATGATTTCTACCAATTAGAAAAAGAATGACGCTAATATTTCTGTTTGCTTTTGTCACCGCCTGAACGTGGATTATTTTGACGAGAGGAAGATTATTAGGTTTGTCATAATCTCGTTTTTCTTTTCACAAGTCTGAAATCATTCGTGCTTTATGGATATTTATTATTATTTATTCTGACACAAATGATGGCAGTACTGTCTGGTCATGGGTCTGCTTTTGACAAAAGCCGTGTTCTTTGAACCCGGAGGCCTGGTATTCAGTTACGCGTTGTCTCCGAAGTCGTGACAACCACCCACGTGACTATATATAGGTGGATGATGTAAATTGTGTACTGTCATCGATTACTGTATCTAATGACTTCCAGGCAAATGCAGTTTGGTGCCTTTTATTCTTCTCTGTTAGATTTACTAAACATCGATGCATTCATTTGTAAGTTCTATCCTGTTCTAGTCATTGATACAAAATGCCTCTGGAGGATTGCCTTGGAAATATTTATGTTTTTATTTCGCAGTCCAAAGGCATAGGCTAAAGCATATCTCGCTGGAAATGGTGGTGATTCCTAACTCAGCAGAAACAGTGATTAATATTTGATAGCGTGCCTTGTTTTTCATAAAACACACCTGTCCTTATCCCGTTGCATAAACCCCAACTTCAAATTTTATTCTTTCCATTTATAAGAGTCGTGGATTTATTCGGTCGGAAAATAGAAAGGTAGGTGAAACAGAGCGATTGCCAGAAATCTACGTAATTCAATTTCCTTCTTTGCAAGAACAATCGCAGAACTGTAATAGATTTCAGTTTTGTTTAGAAGACGATTGGTGGATTTTGATTCTAAGATGTTATTGTGCAAGCCTCGTTCAATTGATTGAAGAATCGCAAATTGTCATCCCTTGAAACCGTTGCTTGCCTCGTATCAAACCATAACTCTTTTTTAAAAGAGGGAAGTGATGTGGAAATGTTAGCTGGGGTTGATCAACAGAGTGCTACTAAGCTTAGTTATCGTGTTTATTCGCTGTTGTTGATGTTGTTAACGGTAAGCGAGGTTTTTGCGTCAGAATGTAACATCATCTCGCGAACTTAAAGTGAAGATTCCGCGGTGATGGATTTGCTTTCAGCTCAAACAGTTTGATGACCATGCACCTGGCGTAAAATGCAAACAACACAATTTGCACGTATTATTTAGAAATCGCTTTTCATTAGTCCCTTGCATATACGGCTGTCGCTGTAGAACTTTGTCACTGTAATTACTGATGTTGACATGATTATGTCAGCGCCGATATGAAACCTCCTTTTCATGTAATCTCGTTCTTTTGCAGAACATTTGAAAGTATAATTTATGTTATTATGCTATATTAACATAATCATTTCATGTTTAGATACGTCACAGGGTGTTTGTTGTAGTCATAGAAGAGATGGATAACCAAGACCAAATTATCGCCTATAAATCACACAGTTCTTTGCTTCATGTCGTGGGACGGCTCGGGGACATTGACCACGACAATCTTGACCATCAACAACATCTCATGACGACGACACAAACAGAACATACATGGCCTTATACTGACACCAAACAAGCAATGCAAATGACTACAACGGGAATCACACAACAACAACACTTAATATGCATTGGGTTGATGACCTCGTTTGTGTTTCCTTCAGGTGGTGATAATGAGACAGATTCTGGCAGCCATCTTGCTTTGGCGGGACGTTGGTGTGTCTGCTGCCACTCTTTCCGCTTGTGTTTTCCTGCTGACTGCATTTTCAATGTACAACGTTCTAACAGTGGTCACGTGCGTGTCCATTCCGCTGCTGACCATGAGCATTCTCATCCAAGTGGTCTGGGCTCTAAGATGCTCCCTGATGAAAATCCCTCCTTACAATCCATTCAGGTAATGGCATCAAGGTGCACTGGGAGGGAGTCTAATGACAGTAAGGGCCATCGCAGGCGCCCCTCGTTCTGTCATTGAAAAGTGCTACGGATCCATCATCAGCGCTCCTATTTGGATGTCACTGATTGAAACATTTGCAACAGCAGTCACTTCGTTGCTTTTACACGCAGGAAATGGCTTTCACAGGATCTCAGAATGTCAGACGACTTGGTGAGTTCTACAAAACATATTGCGCATGCTCTGATCATCTATTATGTCCAACGCTACGGACATTGAAGCAGATCAAAATCACACCGAGATACAATCTTGTCCAACTAATGACACCAGCCCGCATGCGCAGTGATGTACTCTATCCTATCATCCCTGATACTTGTATATGCATTGGTAGTGATCTAACCTCTCTATAGCGACCACCTGTTTGCAGAGACCACACAACGTGATCGCAAAGGATTTGTAAGCAGTTTTAGCTGTGATATATTCATTAGAATGATTCTTTACTTTCCGCCACAGGTCGTATTGATGTCGAACTCGATGTTTGAGGTGTTTCACGTCGTTGTCGCCTTCCTGAGAGACATCTTCATGGTAGCCGACATTGTCAAATCCACCAAGGTACGTTTAGAGCGAAGCAAAGTCGCTCAAGAGTTGTTTAAAAAGATTCAAGCCGTGCCAGTCTTTGTCCTGTAGCTTCATGGGTGTCGATTCTCGTTACTTGCTGTTACTATTTACGTCAGTACCATCATAGTCCAAGAAGCCTTTAAGCCTATCATTTCTGAATAAGCATAATTATTAATACAGGATCGACGCACATTCTTGACACTTTCGGTCATGCAGAAATCGCCAGCTTATCAGCCGCGCATTAGTTCTATATCGCAAAGGCTTGTCTTATTGCCAGGTCGACTGCTCTGACTTCGATGCCTGTCTCTGCTAATTCCTGGGAGGAACGTATAGTTGACCTGAATCATTCAGTCATTGTTCTGTGGTAGCACCGAGTGATTTACTTTGCTATTTCTTGTTGATAGGTTTTGGTTGTTCTGTTCTTCTTGCACAACATAGGAAAGATCCTCAATGGATTGACATTGATATCCATTGGTGAGCTAATCGTTGGATGGAATGATCTTGTCTTGCTGTTTCTTTACTGGACTGCAGTTTACCGCCTTTATTAAATCTAGAGATTGGGTCAATTAGTTGCTCAAGATAATATCTAGGTTGTTGTCTAAACTGCAGCATAATTGTATGGTTCTTGTTTTAAGAGAAATTTCTCATTTTAAGGAATGCATTCCTCAATCTAGTGCTAGAATACTTCTCCTTGCTGTAAGCTGCAAACTATCAAGCCAAATATGATGATTTCCATTGTTTTTCCCAGAACATTTCATGTTTTGACTTTTGAGAATATATAAACTTGAAACAAGTAACTAATTCCTGTCTTCTTGTTTTTCAGGGTTGCTGCTCGCCTTCACCGTCCCTTATACCCTCGATTGCCGCGACCTCGAAGTAGGAGAAATCCAGCATCAAGCACGCAACAGATGGAAGGTTCTTCTGAAACGGTACACTGAGTAAAAAGTTGATTTGTATTGTGGTTCAATCGAAGAGCTGGTTATACTTATAACAGTTAGCGATGACTGCTAGGTATGCACTGTCCGATCACAATGAATAGTTTAATCTATAGCCATAATAATAGTCGTAGGAATGCCTATAGTCTTAGAAGCGAGCTTTAGCGAAAGAAGCCTTTTGGTTGTATAAAGCTGTAGAAAAATTCGCAATCTGATTTTCGTAGAAACTCTGATTCGATATCCCTCCTCTTAATTTGTCGTCAGATTGAAGACAGTCCGCATCATTTGATGTTTAGTGCATTTCACTTGCGTCTGGTGGAATTTGCGAGCTTCCCGGGGTCAAGAGGAGGTCCCAGAAAAATTTGTTTATAGATGTTTAGACATAGCTTAAATTTGCAGTAGATCTTTCCTTTCAATATAATTAATATAGAATATCAATGTTCTCTTCCAGGCTACGAAATGGCTCGATAAAGCATGGAAGAAATAACGAAACAACAAAGGATAGTTAGTCTTATTTCAATTAATTGTAAATCAACGCTGTGGATATCCTTTGAAGATTATTGCATTTTCGTTTTACACAAACAAGTCACCTGAGCTGCTATTGTCAATTGCATTTTGGCTGGCTCAAACGGCAGACGGCAAATGTCAATAGAAACGTCTTTCTCGTTGCAAGCTAAATACAATCCAACAATATTTTTAATGTACAAAAACATTGCATTTCGCAGAATAGTCTGATAGCTCTGCCTGTCAATAAGGCTTCACTAAACCGCGTTCACGATGTAGAATATAGAATGAAAATGAAGACTAGAGCAATTCAACTTGCGAAACAAAAGGACAGACAAACCAAACGCAACACAAACTGTTCAATGCATGGATTATGAATAAATCAATGATGGCTGCTGGCAATAGGGACAAAGGATTCCGCTTTGAAAATAATCATTTTAAAACCAATTCGTGCAATGATTTATGCTTGGTATATAATGATGTTTCTCGATAAGCAATTCCGATGCTTTGAGACAGCTTTGGCTTTCTGCAAGCTCTTTCACGGTTCTTCCAAATCCATTTCAAATCAACTAACAGGACTCAGAGAAATTGCCGAGGCTACCTTACTTGTTCATTGCTTCAATGTAGAACTTTCCCTTTACCGTCTCTTTCAACTGGGGAAAGTTTCTTTGAAGTCCGTATTGAAGCATCCTTTACCTTGGCTTGACAGAGTTCCGTCCCATGATCTCATGGTGGAACTCTCCCCTCACCGTCTTTTTCAACTGGGGAGAGTTTCTTCCCAGACTGTCTTCCAGGATCCTTGACACTTGCTTGAATAAGTTCCTTGCTCATAGTATCAATGTAGAACTTTCTCTTTACCGTCTCTTTCAACTCGGGAGAGTTTCTTCCCAGAATGTCTTGATTAGCTAAAGGAAACATCCTTCAGTGCGTTATCCCAGAGTCTGCGTTATCTTAGTCACTAGAAATCACGTGACAAATGCCTCGCTTCATGCATTCAGCAAACGAGACCGTCGCAAGGTATCGTGACGTCACAATGTGTCGTTAACTGGCTCTGCTGATAAGCCTTACGTTACGCCATCTTTGCAACGGTCGGCATGGGGAATTTCCTGTGCAAGAGAACTAAACCAGACTTGGTCATAGTTCCCCGCCGAAGCAGATGGCTCTTCAACCGCAATAACAAGGTCCACCCATTGGCACAAGATGAATTACTGCCTGCAAAAGACCCTCGCAACCTGCACGCCTTGGACTGCATCACAGTGAAGAGAGACAGCGCCGTCGAGTACACGCCAGTAGAACCGTTTACTCTTCCATCGAACAAACATCAGTCCGTGCGGTCATCGTCCTATGACATTGAGCTACGGCCGTGCACTGCGGCGGGAGAGAGGAGGCGTTTACAAATCAAGGAGCGATTCGAGCAGGCCAAGAAGAATAAGGAAACCATGCGGCAATTCGAAGAGGAGAAGACTGATGAAATACGCATCAAGCTTAATCAAAAGCGAGAAGAGGCCATCAAGGAAAGAACGCAGTATAAAGTGGAAGCTGATCCCGTCAAGAAGGAAGAGAAGCGAGTAAGTGCATTGCCTTTAAAACATCATTCTCAATGATAGGACAACCTTCACTCGACGAAGTGGCCAACTGATCATTCTTCAAATGAAATACACTATCATACAGGTTAGGTGTCACTTTCATTAATGATAACTGTAATTTTGTGTGCGCGAACGACAGATCAGATGGGAGGACATTACTCGCTTGATGACGGCCGAAGAAAGGCGTAACATCATCATGCACGAGCAGCAAGAGAGACTGAAAGTGCAAGAGAGGCGCCGGGCCGCGGCTAAAGAAGAGAGACAGAACGTCGACTGTAGACATCGTTTATTGGCCGCAAACAGTCACTGCGCCAAGCAAGAGGCCGCTCAAAGACGTCTCTTGAAGAACGAACGATTGAAACAACAGCAAGCCAACAACAAACAACGCTCCCTGCAAGAGAAGATGGCCATCATGAAGAACAACCAAGACATTAGACGTCAACATCTCAAAGCGAAGATCGAAGAGAAGGAGATGCGGGTGAAGTTCTTTCAATATTGCCAACTCTACAACAACTGCGGTCGTATCGTTGAGAACCAAAGACGTCAAGACGACGCAAGAAAACGAGCAGGCGTAAGTTTCCCCAGCTATATTGCTTAGCAACTACAATGCCTTAGAGACTATAAAACATATTACATTTAATTATGCTCGATTATTGCGCATGCGGAGTATATAGATTTAAAGACGGCATCATTATTACAAATAGCAGAATGAAACAGCGCTGTTGAATAAGCAAAGTAAAAGTTGAGACGATTAGGCTAAGAGGAAAGTTGCGATTAGGAGAACCACATGATCATATGATTCAGTCAGGGATGTGATGAAACTAGGTACAAAAGTACCTAGTTACTTGAAAAGTTGCTTTTCTAGTAACTTTACAAATAACTAGTTACTTTGTTCAAAAAGAAATTTATAACTGTAACTAGTTACATGTTTTGCAATGGAAGAAGTAACTTTTACAAGCTATACTTTTTGAAATTCAATTTTAAAGTTGAGTTACCTTTCAGTTTTAAATTCAATCTGGTTGATAATTTTTGAACTCAAAACATGCTTCTGAGAGCTCAATCTTTTGTATCATAATTTACAGCAAACAAACATGTCTAATTTTTCATTTTGAGCACCAACCAACATAAATTACAACATTTGCTTGGACCTTTAATTTTGAAGAAAGTAACTTTGAAAGTAACTGTAACTAGTTACCTTATGTGGACAAGTAACTAGTAACTTTAGAAAGTTACTTTTAAGGATGAGTAACTTTTACAAGTAACTAGTTACTTCCCATACAATGTAACTGCAACTGTAACTAGTTATTTTTAAATGTAACTGTCACAACCCTGGATCTAGACTGCATATTGTACAAAAGCAATTAAGCGAAAGAGTGGTGATTGAAGGAGCGATGAGTTTTCTACAGACATGGAAGATTAAAGATCATTGGGGAGCTCACTTCTGCCCTTGATCAACTGAACGAGGGTCGAGGAATCATCAAAAATTAGTTGACCAACACTTGAACGAGGGGCTTTACTTTCAATTACATTTTTTACAGCTACAGGAAAGAGTTGCTTCTTGTTGTCTCTTATATGTATAGTTAAATATAAGACACTCAGCACCAATGACTACACATAGAATTCTTAGAATGTTTCAAAGACATTATCCACTAGCAAGGTGGCTAAAGCAAAAACATTAGCCGTTCTAATCGTGTTTCGCCGGGGAAGATAGCAATTCCCATACATTGCTTGTGAAAACTGAAGGCGGTGGATTCACTATGACGTAGTTCAATTAACATACGTCATCCGTCTTAGGGATACATTTCATTTGTATTCATTATCCTATCCTTGTTTGTGTTTCAGCGTGACCCGATTACTTACCGGAAGCCAGCCAACGCTTCGCCAGAGAAGAAGTTAGATTTTGATACGGACAATGAGATGGAGGTTGGCCACAATCAGCACATCACCGACTACAACTGGGAAGATGGCAACCCCGTCCGCATTCCGTCTCCGACCTTCCAGGAGCACGTGATTAACTTACAAACTGAAGACGGGGACACAACAGAACAGCCAAAGGTGCATACGCATGACGTCATTGCTACCGACGAATCATCTGTTGCTGTCAACGAAGCATTTCCAGACCTCACTTGGTAATTAAGCACCAAGTGAAGGCCACGGTGACGTAGATAGATTAAAAGCATGGATATTGGTTGTATTATGAACATTGTTGTAATCAGGGCTGCCGGCGCAGGGACGGGAACTGGGTTTGAATGTGACGCGGTAACCAGGCAACAGTAATCGCATGAACATAACACGATGCACTGCCAAGGATTCCTTCAGAGGACTATCTCGAACTTCGAACCAAACCCCAAAGTAAGAGAATTTACGATGAAAGACCACCATCAAGGCCACAAACAGACGGAAAAGAAATGCTGTAGTGCGAAAGCTGCAAACGAAATATGAAAGAAAACATTTGCACGAGAGACAATTTACAGCTGCGCATTTGATCATCAAAGCTGCAGCCCATCGAGGCAAACGGAGAAAATAAAACATCAGAAAGAGGCGGACACCATCAGAACGCGCACAGTATATCAATCGCATGTTGAGGAATGCGATTATATTCTGTGATGACGTCATCAACATAGGACGCAAACCATCTGTCACATTTTGAGGGATGTGGCTCTGTCCGTGAAGAAGTTATCTGATTCTACGTCATACGGATCGTGAGTTAGGGGATGTGCTGCACTATCCCAATAGATACAACATATCTCACATGCACCCACTACTACTCCGTAATATCAAAGCACATGTCAAAAGGAAAAAAAGCTATCCTGCGTCGTTCGCAAATTGTATCGCAAACAGACTACAACGAAAGATCAAACAGAACAGTTGGCAATTCCTACCAAAGTGTCCGAGGAACACAATCCTAGCAACTAAGGAACAACGCTATCAACCCAAACAAAGCAGCTTACATTTCAACTTGCCATTGACCACATAATTAAATAGCATGCACACCGGAACATAGATTTAGTGCCCATTCTCAAGGATTATAGAGCCCTCTCCAGTTGAAAGATATGGTATAAAGGGAGAGTTCCACCATGAAACTATGAGATGGAACTCAGGCAAGCCAAATGTTAAGGATGCTTCAAGACAGACTTCAAAGGAACTCTCCCCAGTTGAAAAAGACGGTGAGGGGAGAGTTCTACCATGAAATTATGACATGGAACTCAGGCAAGCCAAATGTTAAGGATGCTTCAAGACAGACTTCAATGGAACTCTCCCCAGTTGAAAAAAGACGGTGAGGGGAGAGTTCCACCATGACACTATGGGATGGAACTCAGTCAAGCCAAATGTTAA
>OFHS01004001.1:0-15085 GCA_900245855.1 Calvadosia cruxmelitensis | reverse complement strand
ATTGGATTCTGTTATAATTCACTACGATAAAATGTAAATACAAAAGGTAAATAAACATGTAAGAATTTAGCAAATAACGAGATATATACAATAACGAAAGTACAAGTTACGTTACTTACATTGGTGGCATTCCAACGGCTTTGCGACGTCCCAAACGTGCCTTTCATGCCTTACAACCGTGAAATCTACTCCTTTTATACATGTTACAACTGCTATATGTCGCCACATGAACAATAAATCTAATTAGTGGTCTATACAATCAATATTCGCGGCGTCAATTAATTGCCTATAAACATTCTCATAATGCTAAACATCCTGAAACATTACGACAAATATACTGTAGGCGTCGTACACGGCGACATTCACTATTATAAAACAATACAAATCTACTTTACCATCACCCTAATGGGCTGACGACCCGGCGACGTCGTAATTTGTGTTTTGCTTGTCCAAATTCAGAACAATCTGTGTGTTTTGCATGGCAGGATAATGTCCCGGTAGTGACTAGTGCACATGCGTTTCCTCGGTCACATCCTTTGTATGGATGAGTTCCGCCTTCTACGAAGGACACTCATGGCACTGGTCTGCGACCCCTTGGATTCGCCAGTTGGGTCGCTGTTGACAGACTTGGTGACGTATTTCGAGGCTACAACTGTTCGCAAGCAACTGCGCCAAGTGGAGGGCAGCAGTGGAAATCCTGACAGCAAATGACATCATGCAGTTTTAGCAATAAATCTGCTGGAGCAATGAGTCTGCTGGGTTCCCTATTGTTTTACTTACTTAGTGCACATGCAGATGAGTGACAATAGAAGTATCAAACATTGCGATTTAATTCCGATAGGTTTCTGATCCAGCTCTTGACTTTTGTTTTGCTTCAACTTAAAACCATGCCGGTCTTGCATCCTGTAAGTCACTCACTTTCCAGTTTAACATTATTTTATTACACTTTCTTATTGTAGTAGTATTCGGTAATGAGCTACACCAATAGGAATATGGATTCAATAGCTCTTCTCTATCATCCTGCTATTTACAACTATATTCCTACCAAGCACATGCCGCCTCTGGAACCACCCAAAAGCGGAAGCCGTCAATGCCACTAGCTGCAAGAAGTTTCAATTTTTGGTTTGCCGCGATCTCCGGTTCCCCCTTGGCTATTGTTTGAGAATATTCAAGAGGGAAAGATATTCATTCTCATCCGTGCTCATCACGAGAACGCACGACTCGTCGCTTGGCTAATACTCATACACTTATGCAATTGGTCTAGGAGTCTCGCAACTAGTCACCAATCCTAATGCTCACTTTTCGCCTTCAGTTTGAAATTTATTATCCCTTTTCAGTTTGAAATGCGAAAACACAAATCTGTTGAGTCGAAACTTATTTTGTTCTCTAGCTGAAATGTAAGGATGGCAGTATTGCAATGTCATAGACTCCATGCCAGAAAATATCACTGAGAGAGATGATAGAATACCCAGTCGAGAGCTGCATCTGTAGCTCACATATTTTTCTTGCAACTGATCAGCTGCCATGTAGATAAACCATTGAGTTCTCTTCAGTCGTTGTTTGCAGGGTACGTGAAATTTCCCTTTTTTAAGATCACAGGAATGAAATCTAGTATTATCATTGAAGGGACTGAATTGTTGGAGAGTGTATGTGTAGTGCCTCTCTTTAATGTAACCTCACTTTCATGTATTGATATAGTCTTGATTGTCTCTGCTACGCAGAGTTGATTGCTGGTCGTCGGACCGAATAGATCTTGTTGTTTGGAGCCCTTGATTGTGATATCTGTCTACCTTGATTGAGTATAGCAGGACTCAACATATGGTTTACACTGACACTCTACAAAGCAACTCATAGTGGTTCGTAGAAGGAAATCGGTCGTTTTACCAAATTCACGGCTGATATGAAAGGGAGGTTGTTACTTGTTAGTGCAGATTAACGAGGGTGTGTCTAGCTCAATGGTAGAGCAATGGACTGGCAATCCAGAGATCGTGGGTTCGACTTCCACATCACGTCTTAGCTTTTCTGTGATGAACAATCTCAGTTTCCAATAATATCGTGATCAATTTTGTTTTACTTCTCATCAGGGTCCCCCTGGCACAGGCAAGACTACAAGTATTTTATGTTTGGCAAGGGAGCTGCTTGGTCCGGCGTACAAGAATGCCGTGATTGAACTAAATGCATCAAATGACAGGTTCGTAATCTTACAATGCAATACTGCCGAAAGAACCAGCCATTCTACACGGTCGGCGTTGTGACACTCAGGGTTGGGTCAGTTATATTTTAATTTACTTTTTAAAAGTAACTAGTTACAGTTACGTTGTATGGAGAGGAACTAGTTACTTTAACAAATTACTCATCTTCAAAAGAACTTTGTAAAATTGCTAGTGACTTGTCCAGAAGAAACAGCTAGTTGCACTTACAAGTTACTTTTTTTGCAAAGCAACTAGTTCCTTGTATAGTTACCGAAATGTAACTTTTCAAGTTACTGGTTTCTTCCATCCTTGATGACGCTGCAGTTGCCATGACCACAACAACCACCTTATATGTGAGATCTCGACAGAGATCGGTTGTTTATTCCGTTTCTCTGTGTATCAAATAATGTTTGTTATGAGCTGTTATAGATACAGTGAAGCCTGTCTGGAATGGTCACCTTTTGGACCTGAGGAAAATGATCTTTATAAACAGGTGGCGTTTCTATCCAGGTTGGTTTTTATGGAAAGTGTCATTTTGAGGATCTGAAGAGTGACCTCTATACACAGGTGGCTGCTCTCAGAGGTGGTCACTAATACAGGTTTGACTAGCGATATATGTATGCTTACCTAATCTCTTCTTTTCTCCAGGGGTATTGATGTCGTTCGAAATAGAATCAAGATGTTTGCCCAACAGAAGGTGACACTGCCCCCAGGACGACATAAGATCATCATTTTAGATGAAGCTGACAGGTTTGTAGAAATGTGTGTCTGCCTTGATGGCATAGGACATAAGGCTGAAAGCACTGTATCCTAAGGGGGCTTATGTTGGGCAGTTACATTGTCTGAGAGCATAAGATTTTGTCAAGAATGTTGCCATTTGCTACATCATGCAAACATTATTTTTTGTTTACATAAAGCAAAGTGGGAAATGTTAATTCCATGATAATTTGGTAGTAGTTTCACTTTGTACAATCTTAGTTGCAAACTTTTTACAAGGGAGCTGTCGAATTATGTGTAAAAAGTAAAGTAGTTTATCAAAGTTGAATAATCCGGGCGATAAAGGAATTCTTGATTGAATATCACTGACTCTATCTGTGAGCTACGGCTGCCCATTAAAAATGTGTCCAGAGAAGAAAGATGTAATTTACAACATCAGAAGTTACAAAAAATCTCAAAAGTCTTGTGATGAGCACCTTGTTGGATCTTTATACAGTGAAACCTGTCTATAACGGTCACCTTTGGGACCTCATAAAACTGACCTTTATAGACAGCTGGCCTTTCTATCCAGGTGGATTTCTATAGAAAGTAACATTTTGGGGTTATGAAGAGTGGCCTTTATACACAGGTGGCTGCTCTATAGAGGTGGCCGCTAATACAGGTTTGACTGTATTTACAATTTGACTTTCAGCATGACAAGTGGTGCTCAACAAGCGTTGCGTCGAACAATGGAATTATACTCAAAGACAACACGGTTTGCGCTGGCGTGCAATCAATCTGACAAAATCATTGGTAAGGCATTTAGTCATTATCACAATCCACCTTAGATTGTGGTCCAAAATCCTTTGGAACATAGATGAAGGCAACAGCTGCACTTCCAATCAATGTATTTCACACAACACGAGTTACTCTCCAATCAATAACCGACAATTCCTTCTCAGAAGCTCCCAATTTATACGATTTACAAAAGACAGTGCAGAACATTCTAGAATAATTAACACTTACATGCAAATGACATCACTTCCTATTTATAGAAGATATAGAACCTTCCATCGCATCATATTTAAAAGTATCTCAATCTTCAATATTTCTGATTACATCATGTCTAAAAATAGCTCAATCTAGAATGTTCTGATTATCACCTTGAACGCAGCTGGTCATAACTAGTTCGGCAGTGCATATGAAATTGTTTAGTTAGTTAGATTTTCTTACATCTGTGCCCTCAATATTTCCACTCCCGGCTTGGGGTTACCAGACCACAGAGTAAGAGATACGGAACAGTTCAAAATTAGGTAGAAAAGTCTAACAACTTCAACTAAATGTGGCATTGCATGGCACATAAGTTCGGAACAGTTGCAGGAAATAAGGAAATCTGATATTTTGGCTATACACAGTATAACTAGATAGGTGTCCGTGACTCTCAAGAGTGATTGCATTGATTATAACCATGTTTGACTTGTGGTGACTTGACGACTCTGTTAAATGGCATTAATTACCATGATTTTTAATAGTTCCACGATTTTTAGGCATCACATGCATTCCCAGATTTACACGCAGCATTGCAAGCTCAGTTTTTTAACTGAGTTTTATCCTTTAAGAAACGTTTTACCCATCAGTATCTAGATGAGTCGATAATTCGCAAGAATGGGAGGAAGTTTCTATTCCTGGATTGCTGACACAACTGTTTTGTTTTCAACATTATTTTGCAGAGGCTATCCAATCACGATGCGCTGTTCTTCGTTACACTAAACTCACAGATGCACAAATTCTGGAACGTTTGCTTCACATCAGTTCAAAAGAACAGGTTAGTTGGCAAATTGAAGTTTCCACATAATATTTGAAACTAGCGTTGTTTTTTAATCTTTCTTTTTGACCTAGCTGTGTCTCTGAAATCGTCATACCGTGAAACCTGTCTGTAATGGTCACCTTTTGGGACCTGAGGAAAATTACGTTTACAAACAGGTGCCGTTCTGTTTAGGTTGATTTCTATAGAAATTGTCATTTTTGGATAAGGAAGAGTGGCCTTTATACACATATGGCTGCATTATAGAGGTGACCGCTAATACAGGTTTGACTGTATTTTCATTGTTATCAGCATTTGTAAAAGGACTTGTCATACAGTATTTAGATTTTGTCCTTGTTGCTGATTGGGGTAATTGGTTCCCCTATTTGACCATGTTCCGAAGTTTGTTTATTTTACTTTAATTATTTGATTTCTATTTACTTTAATTAATTTTTTATTTACTTTAATTAGTGTTGTTTTTTTAAGGTGACAAAGACTGACGATGGATTGGAGGCAATCATATTTACAGCACAAGGAGATATGCGACAGGTGAATATGTTCATATAATTATACTAAAGTGAAACCTGTTTATAATGCTCGCCTTCGGGATCCGAAGAAAATGACCTTTATAAACAGGTGGCCTTTCTGTCCAGGTTGATTTCTATAGAACGTGTCAATTTTTGGGCTATGAAGAGTGGTCTTTATACACAGGTGGCTGCTCTATAGAGGCGGCCGCTAATGCAGGTTTGACCATGTAGTTCTATTGGTGTGCTGATTTGCACTACAATATGATGTTTTTGTGTTGGAGAAATTTGCACTTTTGGTATCCAATTGTCAATTTTCAGATTATTTGTCCAACCACTTGTAAGGACTAATAATGATCTACCAATGTGAAACAGAATCGTTGTGTACTCTAAAGTGAATAGAGTACTCTTCATAACCCCCAAATGACACTTTCTATAGAAATTAACTTGGACAGAAAGGCCACCTGTTTATAAAGGTCATTTTTCTCAGGTCCCAAATGTGGCCATTATATACAGGTTTCTCTGTATTAGATGAGAAACGAGATCACTATTGACAAGTTCCTGCTCGAAGACAAAAAGGTTCTTGCTTTGGTCGAGTTGAATTTCTTACACCTTCAATATCACAGACCAATATACAGGTTTTGCCAAAATTAATCAAAATAGAAGATTGCTCAAATTCTCGGAGAGATTGGTATTGTCAGGATGAGTGGGTTTTTCTCTTCTAGAATCGGTTGAAACCCCACTGCCTGCATGAGGCACTTTTAAAGATCTCTAGAAAAGCAATTATTTTGCCATATTGATGAAACAATGGCAATTTGGACAATTGTAGTGGTTGACGCGCGGTCTTTGTGAACTTGATGTCGCCATTGTGTAGTCACGTGATTGTAAGAATGTGTAGCCGTGTCTTCCTGTAATCATCCTCTTTGCCGTCTGTACTTCGTCGTGTTAACAACTCTGTCTGTCCTCTTGTCTACGCTGTGTCTCACGACATAGAGCTCTGGCACCAACGACCATATGTACTCCTTGGAACTCTGCCATCACTCATGTTGTGGGACCAGCAACCTCTCTCTCAAAAATATACTTATGTGGAATGTGAAGGCGTACATCTTCGTAAATTGCGTCCTCCACACAATCGATTGCCGAAAATCGTTAATTGTTGCATAGGGCTAGCTCTACAAGCAGTCAATCAATCAATTGCTCAATGCACCCCCTGATATCTATACTAATCAGTTAGTTGATGCAGTAACTAATAATCACAAAACTAATTTAGCAATAAATCAAACAAGTCTAGCAGCGACATCTCTTTTTGACTTTTCGTTGCAGGCAATCAACAACCTCCAATCAACGTACGCAGGATTTGGCTTTGTCAACAGCGACAATGTTTTCAAGGTAATCAAACTCACCAACCCAAGATAAAGAGTTGGAGATGTGTGGCTTGTGTTGTTCAATTTGTAAGGGGCAGAATTTGTGTTGTGTGTTCGTCGAAACGCACGCCCAGTTCAAGCCAGGCATGCGTGGAGTGGAGACCGATGGTCTAATGATTAAATAAAGCACTTGACTCAAGAGCCAGGGGATGTGGGTTGAAATTCCAGCTCGGTCCAAAAGTATTCTTTGAGTTTTTAAACCCTGCTAGTATGGGAATCACTGTAATGAAGACTCTGTGGTGCTTGAAAGGAGGCACAGGGGAACCAGGCCCAATCCAAATCAATGCGACCAAGCACCAAGTCATGTGTTGCAACAACATTTGAATGTTTCTTTGATGTAGAGGTTTAATCGGAGTAATTCGACTAACTATGCCATTGCCGTCGATCAATGTGTGTTAATCATGATTGATCTATTTGCAACAATCTGTTGTGCTAATTTAATATTGATGAATTGCGTGTAGGCAGCCATGTGTATTGGACATTGAGCAACACAATGAGCTTCACTGGTCTCTCCGATAGGCAATTGATTGATTGAGTATGTGCCTTGATTTGAACAAATAGTCGGACAGACACAATACACTTATAAAAGCAACATAGGGTGCCCTTAACGTAACGTAACGAGGCTTACTCGCTGATGTAAGGGAGATTGTTTGTACAGATTAACAAGGGTGCATCTAGCTCAACAGTAGAGCAATGGACCGGCAATCCAGTTGCCGTGAGTTTGACTCTCACGGCGCTCTTTAAATATTTTTTTATGTGATGAAGAATCTTGGTTTCCAAAAGTTGGTTGTTTGATTATTCGTTTGGTTTATTGATTGGTTGACAGACTGATCAGTACTCTTGTTTTATGTGTTTATCACTTGTTTAATCACCATGGCAACATTTCTTATGATTGACAGGTGTGCGATGAGCCTCATCCATTGATGGTCAAAGATATGCTTCAGAATTGCGTCGAAGGGAAATTGGATGAGGCGTACACCATCATGTCTCATCTATGGCGAATGGGTTACTCTGCTGTCGACATTATCACAAATATATTCCGCGTCTGCAAGACCATCCCAATGGCAGAATACTTGAAGCTTGAATTTATCAAGGTTTGCACTGATTATATTTATCACTGCGGCAAATGCTTGTGTGATATCACAATCTAATTGTTAATACAATCGATGTTGCTTAATTGTACTGCCATATGATCAGACGAGTTGCTTAATCAGACCAAATATGCCAAGACGGAATTATTTCACCACATTTGACCTCTGTGTAGTTGCTCTGGGTGCTTAACTGGTCCAAATGATATTCTCCCGATGTCTCTAATTAAGCAGAGTGAACTGTATTACAGAAGTCATGTTAAAACCTGTCATTCATTGATTCGGCATTGCGACAAAGTCGTATTCAGCTCTTCCTGTCGCACGGCCCTGTAGCCTCACGCTCCTCTGGAGAGGTAGAGCAAGAGGGGTTCACATTACAGCCAGCTCCAAATGACATAAACTGGAGAAGACGCTCTGTGCTAGGTGCTGAACAGGATATTTGACTAATTTTTCAGTGTAAAGATCTTGTTCTTAAAATGCAACCATTAAATTCATTTCAACTAAACTGATTCAAGCCTGGTTTCCATTTGAACTGGGAGCAACGCAACGCATTGCATCACAGAAAAATCGCCAGCTCCTTCCGATCTCCCGATGCGCGGCTTCCATTTCATCCCAAGGAGCCTACGAAAAGCGATGGGTGCTCCCGAGTCAAATGGAAACCAGTCTTTACACACTTGGACGTGCCGGAATATGGTATTTTAAATCCGCATTCAGAGCAAGGTTGAAGGAGCCCTCAGGCTAAATCCTTTCATTTTGCAAAATCTAACCCTGGTTAGAACCCGGATAGCGCTCGATGCATGTTATTTTCTGTGCAATTCTTCAGTTTGTATCAGCTATCTTCTCGTTATGAGTGTAATTAATTTTATATTTTTATTTCTTTGTTTTGCTTAAGTTTGCTAAGTATATATGCTGAAGGATATAATAGACCTTTTTCACGAGCTACCATTATGGGAAAAACCAGTGCATTGTGGGGCAAGTTGAGTGCCTGAAGCAGCAAAGAAACTGGGTTTCTGACCCAGAATATTAGCGAAAATCATATGTTTAAGCAAAGTAACGCAGCTTGAATAAATATTCATCAGTAACAAATCCAATTTTCTCCGTATTCCGAAATCAGAGACATCAACCTTCCCCATAATGCAATTGCTTTTTCCAAAATGGTAGCTTGTGAAAATGGTCTATTGGTCTTTTTTCTGTCTTTTTCCTCCTTCTACTGTTCTCCTTTTATACTTGTTTATTTTTGTTTATCATTACTTTAATTTTAATGCATGAATTTGACTTATGATTACATCGCCAAAAATGAACTCTTCATATGTAATTAATGCTCGTATTTTGTATTTCTAACCATAGTTTACCTCATATTTTGTAAATGGTCTTCCAAATAAAGAAGCTTTTAGCTTACGGGATGACCATGATCATATTCATTTCTTATCTTATAATTTTGATAACAAAACTGTATTAACCCTTGTCCTGCTATTGACGGGTATACACGTTTTGAAACAGGTCAAAAGTAGCAACACATAACCAATCAGATAGTTGGTCCTTAGCAAGCAACCAATCAGCAATTGGTGAAGCGACTTCAAGTCTTCATTTAAATAGTTTTACCAGCAGGACAGGGGTTAACTTATATTTTTTGTTTATTTGTTGAATTATTGTGATGTAATAAAATATCTATTTACCTATCTGTTTAAACAGACACCGTCCCTGCTCATTTGTTTGGCCGTAAAATCAGCACGTATTGTACCTTAATTCAAGTGATTCCACTTCTGATTTTTGTTTCCGTAGGAAATCGGTTACACCCATATGAGGATCGTAGAGGGTGTCAATTCCTTGCTGCAAATGGCAGGTCTACTTGCGCGATTGTGTCAAAAGGCCACACCATAGCAACCTTGAAACTGACGTCACCCGACAAGTGTCATTTTGTGACTCGCATCCCGTCTCCCTGTGCAGTGTCACTTCGTAAGAACTTAAACGCAGAATCTAAAGAGAGGTAGTAGCAATGTGCAAAGATCATTTCTGCTTCTGTTGAGTGCCATATAGCCAAATGGTCTTACAGTTCAGAGAGTGTGAGAAGCAACGAAATACAGTACAGGGTTAATTTCAATTTGACTTTGTTCATTGTTTTTGTAATGTTTCGTTTGTCCATCTTGGGTATACCGTATAATGCATGAACCTGGATTCAAGAGTCTCATCTCGTACTAAGTTCCTAAAATAACATTTGAGGCTTGAAATTGAGGCGCAGACTTTGCCTTAACAGGATAAAGACTATCGATCGAGCTTCATCTATTATGTCACAGAATGGTCTTGCAGATGCCACATCTGCTTGTGGTTATGCATCTGGTGGTCTAATGATTAACATGTCTGGTTGCCAATCAGGCATCACGGGTTCGACTCCCTATCTACCAACAAATTCATTTTAACCTATGTGGTACAAATTGTCAAGGGCCCAAAGGAAGACAAGCAATTTACTTGTCGGGTTACACTTATTGAACTAAGAACTTTCACATTACAAAAACGGCTCCTTCAGCAAGCCATAAGTCGTGTTGCTGCTAGGAAATCGCAATAGATCCCCTGGACTAACATTCTGTGTCCTGGGACAAACATTTCGAAAAATAATGATTTTCAAGGGTGCTCGAATTGACTCCCTTCTGATAAGTTGCTTGACCAGGATTTGAAAGAACTGTGCATATTTCTATGTTTTGTACCAAGCAAAGTGTCACAACATACGGCAATACGGACTGCCAGGTCATTTGATATGCAGATTGGCACTTTCATCAAAGTTTAAAACATTGAAACAAAACCCGAGACCTGTGTGAGTCCTGGTTTTTCGGTTTGGGAAACGGGGACGTCAAATTCCCGGAAATACGATGCCCTAGTTACTGCCTTGACAAGAGCGACCTTGACGACTGCTCCAGACATTGTCTCGTAATGACACAAGCAAGACACACTGCGACCGCAACACTGTAGAAACAAACCGTCATGAGACGTTTCTTACAATGATATCCCTTTCTTCTTTCTCTGACGTCACTTTGACCATAAGGAAAATAACCTGTTTAATTAACACTATAAACAGTATTTGCAAAATCGTAAAATTATTCACAGGGCTATTTACAATCTGACAGACAGTGTCTAGTTTAAGGTCCCGCGGCATTGGGGTGTGCCGCACAGACAAGGTATTTTCTCGTCTTCGAGTGGGAACTTATAGTCGTAAGTGATCTCATCGTTCGTTTTAATATCCACTTTGGAGTAAATGACGATTCTCTTTTGAGATTCGAGAATGATGACTTTTGCGTAGCAGTTAGGCTGCAAATAAACAAGAATCGCAATAATTTATCATATCATCATCATCATCATTTTATAATTAATTGATCAAATCATCATCATCATCATTTTATTTATTTCAACTCGCGTTCTACTACATCCTGTTTCCAGGCAAGCAGATGCCTCTATGGCACGCTTTACAGAATAGCGAATTTTTTAAAGCAAGACTAGCAATATAATACAGTTTAAATGAGTTTAAAATTTATATACTGTGTTAAAAATATATATTTAACTTTGACCTGGTTTGAACGTTCGAGCTGTGCAAAGTGTTTTGAAACCGTGCGCAACCAGAGCCGTATTGTTTCCCAGAGCTAGTCAAATCCATCCTTGCTAATGAGTGGCAGGTGCAGGGTTTTGAACAGACAAACAAACAGACAGACAGACGTTTGGGAAATATAGATATAGATATCATGCCAAGAGACGAGGCTTTACCTCGCTGCCTTGTGACGATAAAACAATGAATTATTAAATTTTGGATATTTTTTATGTTGCTATGCTTAATGCATCATGCAAAAATCAAAATACAGTGAAACCTGTCTATAACGGTCACCTCTAGTACCTGAGGAACACTATAGAAAGCGTCATTTTGAAGTTATGAAGAGTGGCCTTTATACAGAGGTGACTGCTTTATAGAGGTGGCCGCTAAGACAGGTTTGACTGTATACTGATTGCCGTTTGGACAAGAAACAACACAAATAGGACCAAAATGTGACTATGTTTGCTTGAAATGCTCACCGTACAACAGTGGTTGATGAACCTGGCATTGTTGCCGCACTTTGTCGCATCGATCACCGTATCCGAGTCCAGTCTGAATAAATAGGAGCTACCGATGCCAGTCTCTTCGTAACGCTTCTCACGGGAGTCGGCCACATGCGATCGAATGACATCACCGACGTATTCAATCACCATTTCTTCGGCTGCAATGGGCTCACAGGCAAATAGACCCCAGTCGTGGATGCTGGATTTGGCGAAACGCAAATGCTTTTTCCTCGTCTGCAACCAACAAAGCCATGGAGTAGGTAAAAAGTTTCAAATATAAACCTTATAACAGGTCACCCTGAGATCAACTCATTTGCTACCATCATTTTGAAACATACATTATCATCAATCAGTTCATGAATTGATCGGCCGACCGGTGATATTTCTACATTTTTATCACAGATCTATATGACACATCCCATATTGACTGTAATACAGACAATTGCTTGTCAATGGTTCGCACCTTGAGTTGATTGAACTTCAGCAAATCGCCGTAATCTGTCTTCTCGATTGACGACACAAGACGGCGCTGCGTGGCACGATGCTCTCTCGACTGTTGGCGATGTTTAGTGCCATCCTATAATAAAGCAAGAAGACGACACGTCAGTATTCGGCCAATGCAACAATCTGTGACCTACAGAGGCAGACAGACATTATGGTCAAGGTATCAAGACGATACCGTTAGCCAGTTTTGCAACCAACACCACTGACCAAGGCAATCTAAATATGTTTCTCAACACACAAGAAAGGAGTCTCTTGACCACCCTGTCAAAAGCCACCTTAGAGTTTCTTCCTGGGCAGTCAAACATCCTCCACAGAGAATCAACCAGTCTGTCATGGCCATGCACGTTCCACAAAGAATATTTTCCATAAAAATCAACAATTATTTGCCAATAAAAATCAAGCATGTCAAGCCAAAGCATTAATGACTCATCAGGTAAGGAAGCAAGTCATTGTAAAACAATAAATTGCATTGAAACCTTAATAGAGTAATTTGACAAAAGCCATCACGTGAAATTAACTGTGCTCAGCCGCTCACTCACTTTGTCCTCTTCGACAGTCTTGAGTTCGAGAGTCTTCTGGACCGACTTCAAATACAGCGCCTTCAAATGCACAGGTATCTTATAGAACCCTTCAGTGCGCGCTGAACCAGTCTTGTGTTGAGGCAATGAAGACTCGCCCTTGTTCCGGCGTTGCCTCGGCAATGGTATAATAGTCTCTGCAATTGACAAAAAGAACAGTGTATGAAAAACATTCTAAATGTACGCGTCAGCGTCATTAAAACGCACAGGTCACCATTCTAACTTCAAGAAACCAATAAATATTCAAGGTAATACACAAGCAGACATAATACAGTCAAACCTATATTAATGGCCACCTCTACAGAACAGCCACCTGCGTATAAAGGCCACTCCTCATAACCCCAAAATGACACTTATTATAGAAATTAACCTGGACAAAAAGGCCACCTGTTTATAAAGGTCATTTTCCCCAGGTTCCAAAGGTGACCATTATAGACAGGTTTCACTGTATTTGGTTATTTCATCATACATATATGTTGTCAAAATGTTCAGACATTGGATATGTCAGGACTTTGAATGCTTTACCGTATGACGCTGATGTAATAAGCTAACCAACTTGCCACATCCTCCCCACAATTATAAAGAAGACTGCAATAAATATTGTAAGTACTGAAAGCACCTCATTATTTTAGTCTTACTTTACTTGTGCAGGTTTACATCGGTGAAATCAAGTATATAATTTTGCTACAGCTTCACAAAGAGTTACCTTGTAGCATAATGACAGAGACAATAGGGGAAAACAGGCCACTGAGACCAGGCACTAAGCTTAGAGATGGAATTGGGCGATGGTCTGGTATTTACCTGGGTGATCACTCCATTTCATTTCTGCCACCACATCAGAGCCACATTGCTGCAAGCTCTCAAAGGCAGTGCGCAAGAACATCACATCTTCACAATCGACACCCTCGTGCAAGATGCGAGCCGAAATCAGGTCCTCTTCTTCGAAGGTCCTAGCAACAAACGACGGTTTAATTTCCACTGGTGAGGGAGACCGTTGCTTGTCAATCTTGTCCGTAAGAACATCGCCAAACAGTGATTTCTTAGCAGCCAATCTCTGCTTGGGTTGCAACTCCGCCAGTGGGGGACCCCGTGAGTCCTTCTCTGATAACAAATCAGCATTGTCTACTGATGGTGATGGGATACTCTCAGATGGGATCTCCTCTGTATTGGTAGCAGTAAAGTAGGTGTGGTCACCGTAAAAACCAGCAGCATCAGATCCCCCTTCAATGTCTATCTCTTGATCGGCATGGACAGACGTCGTGGACGACTTGACGTCAACTGTGACCGGTTCAGCTTGGACGTGTTGAGGTGATGGTAATGGCTCTTCTTCCTCGTCAGCGTGTTGGCTGCCTACGTCATCCTCTTCCTGCATCGATGATGTTTCCGCTGCTTTTGGTTGCAGCTCATCTAGTTCAATATCCTCATCTGCAAGAAGATAGGAATGTGTGATTGGCATGACAAAAAGCTTGATAACCAGGACATAAATACATTGGCAGGCAGTTGCAAGTACGCACCTTCTGGTATGCTATGATCAACGTCAGCCATAGCCTCGTCATCAGGCATACGTTCATCCATCGTAAGCTCATCATTGTCACTCTGACTTGACATCTGCGATTCCGTATCGCTCAGCATGTCTTCGTCACTTGAATCAGTTTGGCGACGTACATAGCTCTCATCGTCATCCGATTCGTCTGACGAGGATGACGTCAAACTGCTGTCACTGTCCTCCTCGTCTTCTGATGACGTGTATACCCGCTGGTACAACGCAGAGCCAGTTAAAGATGCTCCTGAAAGACATACAGCATACATTTAAAAATTTAGCAATTTTGGTCAGTGTGGTCTAATGGCTAAAATGTGTATGGTTGCCGATCAGGCATCACGGGTTCGTGTCAAGACAGATACATTCACTGCAACACCTGCGGTTTCATATGTCGAAACCCCAAAGGAGGCATGAAATTGGATTATTAGAAAATGTGACATTTATAATTCTCAATCAGGGCCATTTTAACAAGTAGGCACTCAAAGCACGTGCTTTAGGCCCTCAGTCTGGATAGGCCCTTCTCAATGCCAGTTCAAAGATTCAAATTCACAATATGTTGAGATTTAGTGCAGTGTGCAATCAACTGAATGTTGGCGCACAAGAATTATGGCCAGAGCGGAGAAAACACTTCGGGTAAAGAACATGTAATAAAAGCGAA
>OFHS01004000.1:0-15086 GCA_900245855.1 Calvadosia cruxmelitensis | reverse complement strand
GTCTAATTATAGCAAAACGAAAACATCGAAAGTCCATCGGCGCGAAAACGAGGCCGATGAGCGGCGCAGAAAAGAGGCGGTCGCGCGGATTGCAACATATGTTGTTTGCCTTACTTGCTGTGAAGCTCAGGGAAATACCTCTCTGCTGGTCCAGACTGCTTGACAAGTTCTTGCAAAATGTCCGATTCTGTCCGGAACATTGGCATTTTATAAGCGAGCAAGAACAAACGGCTTTTGCTGGGATGGCGTAATAAAACACCGTTTTCGGTATTGCATAACTCTATTGTCGTGCAGCATTTCAAAGTCTGGTAAGTGGGCGCCGATGGAAGAAGATCTCATGGCATTATTCAATGTCCTATTGAATTACCGGGTGTTGTCTTACAGGCACACATGTTCACACATTTAGGGCATACCTTCACAACAAATGACTGAGGCTCAAGTGGAAAACGCTTTGAAAACAAATGACTTGATTTTACTCATAGAACATTCAGCGTTTTATTTCAACCAAATTTGACCAGGAAAATATGTACAGTAGTTTGTGCTCCTGGCCCAAGTCTATCTACGGAAGAACACGACAGGAGATCTTGGATTTCAAAAATGCTGACAAACTTCACCATGCATCGGCAATGTGATCTAGATTTTTCTTAGTTTATCTATTTCAAATATAAAATAGTTCAATAACTTCTTTTTAATAACTTAAATAGTTTAATAACAAGGTACTTAGTTTATTTAGTTTATTTGACCTAAAATACGGAACGGAATTTCCAGAAGGTATCTGAATAAACGCGCAGCAAAAAGGGCAGTTGCTCTTCGTGTCCGCGCGTGAGCTGAATCACGGTAAAGAGAACAGTGATTCTATGACTTCTATTGTTCTTAGACCCATTTGATCTTCATAGTGACGCAGACAAATGACGCATAGAACAGTTCATTAAACAATGCGTTCAGAAGGAAGTACGTTAGTTTTTGAACCAGTTCTTTTGTTATGGAGATAGACCTTCTTTGTTAGGAAATCATTGTGTAGAAGGTTCACTGATGCGGAATTTAAGGGCCTCTGATATTCCAAATCGGCAAAATTTTCTGCCAGCTAAATAGTCATCCTTGCTAGGATTTCAAACTAGCCGACCGTCGCGTCGTCTATTGTGATGGTTGTACCTCACCTTGGAGGTTTACAAATTCGGCACAGTAGTAAGATATGTCTATCTTAGAGAAATCGTGCTGGAGAAAATCAAGGGTTTACATTCTCGCTGCTGTTTTGATTGTCATCGGTCCATTGAATTTTTACTTCACGACGAAAAACTACAGCGCCTACCTTACAGTCAATGGTAGAGAAGATCCAAGGGTTTGTTTACGATCAAGAAAACAAATCGATGATCTTCGTGCGCTTGTTAGAGACACTCATATTGTTTTAGATGAAGCAAATATTCCGCACATGTTGATCGAAGGAAGGTAAGTGGGGCATTGAATTGGCCGCATGATTATTCTAACACTTCAGTACCTGGCTCTTTCCCCGGGAGTATCTATAAACCCACTGTTAAGTTCGTTGAAAAGTGGGGTGATTTCGTGGAATTGTTTAATTTAAAAAAATTAAACCGATTATTCTATACAGCAACGTAATCAAATTCAGATGAGTATTGCACCATTTACGCGATTGACTGATCGATTTATGGACTATATGTTTACGTTTCGAAACTATTTAGGGACTGTGCTACTACTTTCTACCATTTCCAGCACTTTTTGCTACTGGAAGCTTTACTTTGTGATTGAAGCAGCACGAAGCTGCTGAACAACGCGATCTTTATCGGATTTCGCAAGCGGCAAAAGGCATTCAAAATCTTCATGGTGTAAATATATTGTGTCGTTCAGCTACTTTTTTCCTGTTTAAAATGAATGGCGCCAAATCCTCACACTGAATTAACGGAAAATACCTGCGACAGCTCTACTGCGCTACGTTTTACTGGTTCAAAAACTTCCCACTCGCCGGTTGAGGTTTTATTTTAAATCTGCCACTTCCATTCCCATTGCATTTCGGTATATAAGTGAGTTGGTTTTTGCCACATGGGATGAAACCAGGAAATCAACCGTACTAGTAAGGTAACTACAGTACAAAGTGTACCTTTAAATAGTCCAGCAGATTTAATAATAATTGTGGATTTTGTGAAAGAAGAGTGAGAATTTGCAGGATAGGTCCTGATGGTCAGTACAACAAATTCAGATATGAGGCCACTTCAAAATCTAAAGAAAACGGGGGTGACATTGTTTTGCTGACAGTCATCAGCATATCCTTTAAATTGTTCAGATATTTTTATTGTAAGCAGAATCATGCCTTTCTTTTCGTTTTCAGTCTCTGGGGTGCATTGAGGTACAAGGACGTTCTGCCGTGGGATTTCGACTTCGACATGGCTTTGTTCGCACGGGACTTACGGGGCGTGGACAGGGAGAAATTACGACATAGTTTTCTAGTCAAGGACATTACAATGGTCTACCAGGGACCATGGTCTGCACAATACAAGGTCTATAGAAATAACGCAAGAGGAGATCTTGCCGTCTATAGTCAATCATTGTTCGATAAAACCAAAATGGTTCGTTCTGCTTTTGAGAGATACCTTTTATATTTCCAATATGCAAAATATTATCAATTTCCAAGCAGATTAGCAGAAGAACCTTTACCAAAGATGATGTTTTGTGGAATGAATATATCTGTTCCTCGCGAGGGGAATGAAATTCAAAAGCATTTCTATCCAGACGATTGGTGGATTGAAGCAAAACCCAACGGATGCAAATAAGACTAAATCGTATCAACCGTTGTTAATAATAAATTTTGTATATTTCTTGTACAAATATTTATTGTATTTTTTTATTAACTTGTTGTTATTGATATAGTTCAAGTCTAAAGAACTCTTATTGATATTTGGGGGAAAATATTTTCGCTGTAAAGTCCTTGTCGCTTTTTACTTTAGTCGGCTTTAATTCACAGCCTCTGATCATCATTATAATCATCATCATTATCATCATCATCATTATCATCATCATCATTATCATCATCATTATCATCATTATCATCATCATCATTTAATCTGAATACCAAATAAGCTAATACAAGTATTCTTTCACGGAACAGAGACATTGTACAACAAATTTTAGATTACTCATATCAACAATAAACAATACACATGGGGTAAATATTAAATATTGTATGAGTGAATTGGATTATATTAAAAGACAGAACAGATTTTATGCTTCTAAGTGCACACGACAAAGATGCTTGAAACCCGCTGTGTGGGCCACTTCCTTGATCGGAGAAGGAAGTCCTTTCCCCATATCAAAAGTAAGTTATCTAGCATAAAGTTGCTTATTCGGAGCGGTTGGAGCTTAATTTTAAACTTTTATAAATTTTTCCCTGGATAAACTGTCTTTGCAGTGTATTGTAAGGTGTGTACGTTGGGTCGAAGAACAGGACAAGTGACTGTTTGATTAGTTGATATACAATTGCGGCAGATACGACGGAGGATAAGCAGCCCATCCAACGGCTAGAGAGAACAGATTGCAAGAGAACGACATTACGAAATACAAGACATTTATAGCGACTGATGATTGGCGGTCTGAGTGCTGACGTAAATGCTTGATGAGACCACCATTTACTCTCAAATAAATAATAATCTCTCCAATAAATTAATTATTCCTCACTATTTTCATTTAAAACATTGTGGCTCAAAATGGCTTAAATTTTAAAACAATATACGAACAACTCAAGGCTCGGTCAAAATTTATTGAGCAGAGTTTCATGGGGTACAGTATACTGCACAGTAGCTAGCTGTGGACGCACAAACAGTACTGGTAAGCTTAGTCAACCTGTATTTCACTCTAACGTACACTGAAACAGCCGCAGGACTCAGAAATTTGAGATTTAAACTATAAAATCACAACGAAAAATAAGAAACAAGTTATGAGAGCATTTTGAGTCTGAAACATCTCGAAAAATAACATTGAGCCTCAGTCAAATCTTACTGTTTCTTTTTCAAAATCTGTATCTGTAAATTTTCAACGAAATTAAGAAATATCAAGATTGATTTTCCAAGACAAGCACGCCGAGTTCTGAGCATGAGGCTATTAAAAGCAAGAAATGTCATAAATCGATCGATTAGCTCCTCGCAATTTGATTGGCCAAGAGGCATGGTTAGAAATGCAAATCAAATATTTTCTGTCGTGATTGAAGGACTGGCAAATTTCCGAGCGTTCTTTGAGATCAAATTTTGAAAACAAGAGATCTGATTGGTTCACATCATTCAGCCGACGCTTTAAAATGTGAAAAAAATAGAGATTTGGAGAAAAATTGCTCTTGAATAAACATGAATAAAAATGTGCTTATTTAGTACTAAATTTCTTACTCGTCAGATGGTACGCAATAGAATAACGCTAGGAATATTTTTATTGAATTCTATAGCGCTTTCCAAGACTGTTTAACTCATAGATCAGTAAACATGTATAATACAGAATAATAGATTAGCATAATCAAGACGTAGTGCTTACGTAACACATAATTATTTACAAGACATCACATTCAGTCCACAATTTAATTGATGTGACGTTTTACGAAAAGGTTACCACACGGCCTGGCGTGTTTGGTTTGCCTCATCCAAACACTTGGAATGTACATGATATAAGGAGACACTCGAAACGCTAAAAAGCAATCGCAGGGTTCGTGTTTTTCTGATGTCATGTCGTGTCATGTCACTTTATTTAACGAGGGCAGCCTAATAAGGCAATGGCTTCTCTCCCTTGGGGCCCTTGACAATTAAAACCACAAAGGACAACGAATATATGTGTCGGCTTGCTGTTGTTGTAGCCCTCGGGTTTGGCTGCCCAGACCTTCGGGAGGGTGGAGCTGGAGAGTGCAGGCACTCCTCCAGCTCCATGGTACCGTTTGCGCGAGGACCCAGTTTCCAGGAGTCCATTTCGCCATAACCCTGTAAAACAGGGCTCCGGCCGCCCCAGCTCCACGACGAGGACGCGGTATCTCCAGAGCCGGGAATCGAACCCGGTACGCCTGATTGGCAGTCACACGTACGAGCCTCTAGATCACATCGACCATATTTTCACTGATGCTTTTCCCGAATCTTATTATACATCCCTCATGGCTTTTAATCAGGAAATCCAAACGTGCACCAAACCGTGACCTGTATGAGCAATGAAGATACATTATGAGGCATCTGTTATGAACGCTGTCATTCTTGTTAAGAAGAGAGGACTACCATGGTTGTCTAAATGTCTACAAACACAAGTGGTCTCTTAACGCGGGTGGTCTCTATAGACAGGTGATCGCTCAAGACAGATGGACTCTGTTATGATCTGATCCGCTGTGATCTGTGATATGTGATATGATCTGCGTACACTGTTAGAACAAAGTGTACAGATGCCACAGGTACACAAGTGAACAGAAAGGTACATATATAGAGTTTTGGGGTACGGAAATACATATGCACCCTTTCAAGGCGTAAATATGTCAATAGTCAGGATGCAGACGTAGATCTGTACTCCTGTGGAGAATGCATATGTACCCCTTGTTCTAGCAGTGTAGATCTGAATGTGCTCTATGTAGAATGAGAAATGTAATCCAATCACAATGGAGAACAATAGCAACGGTGTCTTCAATCGAGAATCGAGAGACGTCATTCAGGAATGAATGTTGTCATGAATCCAACAACACGAGGCAATGTTGTAAGTCAGAGCAAACACATTATAAAGTTGATCCGTGCTCTTCAAGCGTATATCAAGAATAACCCAAGGCATTAATCTTCACATGATTGATATAGTAATTACAGATCCTTAATTATACTGTGACGTCATTAATCAATTCAACGTCATCGCATGACAAATGAAATATTGGATAACACTTTTATACAGGGAAATAAGAAACGAGGTTGTACATTGAGAAGAGGTTGACTTAAAGAGGGTTGTCTCTTTAGACAGGTGGCCTCTTAAGACAGGTAGTCATTGAGAAGTTTGAGTAGTCTACGCAGTTCAACGTTGTTACGCTTGGAGGCATCTCTGCACTGATAATACTTGAGTGCTGGTGCGCTACATTCAGCATTAATCCACCTGGGGCCTTATTCAAAGACCAGGACTAAAGCGTAGTCCAGTGCTAAATCAACCGCCCATACAGAGATTTTTCAGCAATTTAGTCCAGGCTCAATGTTTAGTCTTGGTGGACTACTATTTAGTCCCGGTCCATGAATAAGGCCCCAGAAGAAAAACATGGCACAGTCCTATTAGAGATCCCGTTGGGATTCGAATCCAGTAGCAAGATGGGGTAGCTATAAAAATGCTTCTGCCTTCTGCCACTCGGACATGAGGTAGTCCACGGTGGAGAGTCATGCATGCCTTCTTTCTAAGCAAATATCAATTCTCTGGCACTTGATTTTTTTCTGTGCATGTTTTCAGTGTCTTTATTCATCTCTTTTTTCAAATACAAATGTTAATTAAAAAACACTAATATACTAAACGATTACTCAACTTGGGCGAATGTGCCGCACACATTCTCGGCGTTCCCGCGCTGGATGGCCAAGCTAAAGTTTGCTATAAACTCCACCTTGCTCGTGCCACTCATCCTAGCCCCTAGATCTTCAACGAAGGCCTTGGCTGAAGGGCCAAAAGCGCCAAGCGTTTCAATAGCAATTGGTGTGAATAAGAACTGTTCTTTTAGATCTCTGTATTTTGTTTCTCTGTATTTTGTTTCTTTGGCATTTGATTTGATCAAAGCTCTGACCGTCATTGTGTAATGGAAATCTTCTGGTTGATTTTCGACTAAAGCTTAACGACGTTGAAGGAGATAATTCAAACCACCCAAAACTGTCTTCCTCGAATGTTAGCCATCTACGTATAATCTTCTGTTCTAAGACAGTTAAGTATTCCAATGGGGTATTACTCAATATATTTGTCTATATAGGCTTACTTGCCGTTGCACATTTTATTCAACCTTATCCAGTATCATGAAATAATGTCGCAGCTGAACACTTTGATCCTGTAGACCTGTCGCTGTTCAGATATTCATGTTAAGAAAATGAAAAAGGATTCGACGACTGCAGGGGCTTACAGTATATGGAAGGAGACTTTATTCCAAGAGCTACTTTTTATAAGGAAAGACCAACAGTGTAGCAGGTCATTGCCTGTGTTTTTAAATCTATGTTCAATCGACAGACTAAAGAGTAAGGCAGTTATAGGTCGCTCTCCGGTGCAGATGCAAGGGGATGTTTAAAAAGTCTTATTTAATATTTTGTCCAACCTCCCTCCCCCGTGCGCGCGTGCATTAATGACTTATTCAAGCAGGTTCTGATGCTGGCGATAGCATAACAATGATGCTCACTGATAGGTAAAATATTACCATTGGATTGAAATCAACTCCGAACAGAAGCGCAATTCTACGCCATCTGCCGGCTTCGGTCAGCTGCACCCTCGGGTCCTGTTAGGTCTAGTGTATTTGTCTTTGATGTTACAGATCTGAGATCTTCCAATTTGCCGATGATATGATTAATTCCAAATGCTGATAAGGATAATTGGATAAAGTTATGAGATTTATCGAGCACCATATGCGCTTGAATGACACATACTCACGCCATAACCTTCGGTTTAATGATCATATGCTGGAGTAGAAGTCATCAAAACAGCAAGCTCATTGACAACAAAGTAACCTTATCATATTGTGTCTGTGTTAGCGATTTGTCCGAAGCAGAATAGGCTACATTTACTCACAACGCGAATACAATTCTGAAGAATATGATCTTTGGAGCATGTTTCTCCTTACCCCGTCTCTCCCAAACAGTACCACAGCGAAGAGATTTTTAATCTGATTAGCTAGCGTTATTTTAGATTATTTTAATTATAATTAGTCCTAGGTAAACTTTATGTTGAATGAATTAAAGATTCTTTATTGATACAAAACAGAATATCTCTTTGAAAAACACCGCAACGGCCACAACAATGGTTTAATACCATTTAAATCATTATGCATTTTAGATTTCTTGTAAAGCGCCGTTGAGGAGCATTGCTCGCTAGGGCGCTTATAAATATTCATATTATAATTGCAATTATAACATTTTCACTGACAAAAGAAACATAATTATGTCATTGATGAAATCGCATTTAAAACATTGTAAACATCAGTTTATGTTCTCACAATCCGATGGGCTGAGAGGCCCCGAGATCAAACGTAATGTTGACGTATTTTCCATCTTATTTCCTTGGAATCATCCAGGCTGGAATTAAGCAGTATTTCGTCAACATTTTCATTATAGAATTAAAGTATTTTTCTACGTTTCGATGGTGCAAACACCCTCAGTTTGGCTTGCCAGTGTAATTGCGATTCGCTCCATACCCAAATTGACGCTACAGTGGAATTGGCTTGCGGATTCTCAACATAGCATTCTGTGCTATTCGTTAAAACGTTACGACTTTCTAAAGAACGCGCTGTCATTTATTGGTCTAAAGCCGATAGCGAAAATTCGTAAAAATTATGTAACTTGGGAATCGATAGCGACGGTAAATTGGGAAGCCCTGTTTTGTACCGACAAACAAACAGACAGACACTCGCGCATTATAGGGTTGTCTATGATGGTCTTGTGTCATATAGAAAGACATCAACTTCTCAACTTAAAAAATATGTTCGAATTAAACAAATTTCGAAAACTTGTAGACTCTTCGTTGGAGTATATCTTGGGTGCTTTCTGGATTCCTTCCTTCGTTCGATCACCTTAGGGTGGGTGATACTAACTAATAGATGCGAAATAAAAATAGAAGAACGGCTCCCTATGATGTAAAATCGGATATAAACTGTGTTTCTTCAGCTTTTAGAGTACCGATATCGATATATCTACTCCCGATAATATCGTTGCATTCTATACCCAATAATGCATAAGGCTTTACAAAATAGATTTTCAAGACGAATTGAAAAATTGTAACATCTTACAAGGATCCTGACACAAACGAAAGACATGTTAAGTAACAATTTATTGTTTTTATTCAATGAATGTATTCCCATATTTATAAACCGTGAAATATTACAAAGAAATTATGATAAAAAAGAGAGGATGTTCTCCTGCAAATACATTAACTGTAAGTTACACCACGACAGTCTATCCTCTTTCCTCCTAGACAAAATCTAATTACAGGCGGTTGAAGCAGCAGTGAATTTGAAACTTTCTGAATCACCTCATGTGCCATAATTTATGTGAATGTGAATGCTTAGTCGCTTTAACATGTCTTCGAGAATAATTATTATAAAATATCATGGACATCCTCGAGGCTTGACTTCTTTCCACCAATTCTGAGGATAAAAATGTTTTAAAATTTCGACACCTTCATTTGGTGCAGTCATGTTGAGCCCGCAGAATTGTATCGTGCTCAGCGGTCGATTGACTAGCCTCGATGGGAATCTGTGAAATCGTCGATAATTCAAAAAGAACACGTAAGCCTCGTATCCAACCCGAACCATCCATTCGCCATTTAAATGAGATTTTCTGAATATCATCAAGTCCCCGCGGGCTGAATTTCTCGTGACTCGATAGGCACCAAACCATGGACGGTAGAATATCTGAATTCCTTTAGCGCGAAACATTTGTTTCAGTAAATCCTCGTTCATTTCTACAAGGTCGTGATGAAATAATGCAAAATCGAAATCATTGTCCCATTGCAACGGCTCGTTTCGGCGAAGTGCTCCCCATAAACTAAAAAGTAACAAAAAATGATAAAATTATAAAAGCAAGCACTGATCATGTCAAGCTATGTCAGCGAAATTTGATTCAATCAATCTACCATCAACTTGTGTTTAAAGCCCATTTCCAGTAGAATAAATAAGTAACTAAATAAATAAATTGATTGATTGATTGATTACTTGATCGGTTGATTGATTGATTGATTGATTGATTGATTGATTGATTGATTGATTGATTGATTGATTGATTGATTGATTGATTGATTGATGATAATGTATTTCCACCTCAATTGCGAGGTAAACTGTTGATACATAGATTACAGTGAACTAAATTAACACAAGTTAAAAGCATTACAGCACACTGTACAGTTGATAAATATTATACAGCAGAACAAGTAGCATGTCACAATTTAAATTAATCTATATCTTTGACAAATCGAATGTAAGAAGTGATGGCAGGGCATTTAATGATTTGGTAACGGTCACTTGCACTACCTCCACATTCCTAATTCCTTGCAAAGACAATGACTGTCCGGCTCGTGATTATTGATTGATTGATTGATTGACTGATTGATTGATTGATTGATTGATTGATTGATTGATTGATTGATTGATTGATTGATTGATTGATTGATTGGCTTATCTTCTACATTGTTACGTTTAAACTTCAAAAGCAAAGAAAACAAAAATTAAAATTTGTGAAATTAATGCATCCATCAACTCACGATCTAAAGGATTCACATATGCTAAGAATCAAATCCATATCAGATAGGAACCTATCTTCTCTATTTAGGATACATTCCATGTATGTGATTTTGTCTGGCACCCTTGGGGACGTATACCGCATCTCTCGTAGACACAAGTAAACAGTGAAAGTACTGAATTGTATATTTAAAAGTAAAATTAGTAAATTTAAAAATAAGGTACTACTGATGAGATAATTCACAGAAATACTTAAGTATCCTGTTTATCTTTATTGCCTTTTGCATGCAAATGTAATATTTTATGTAATGTTTTTAACAATTATATAACCGTTTATGCTTCTTTCTGGTATAAAATAAGTTGAATTATGTGTAAGTATAAAATGACTAACGAAGACTCAAAGTGTGAGACGATATAAAACTCAAGAGAAAGAGAGAGCTCAAATAGGCGTAACAGTTCTCGAAGATCTCACATGCCGACTGGCGCAATCAGGCATAGTCGTGAAATACGAGCCTACATAGATTAATCAAACTAACACATAATTAACAAGATGTATGACCTAATCTCACAGGACTTACTGTAGAGCATACTACACATTATGTTTACCACGTCCATTGTAAAAAATAAGTAAACCTTAGTGAAATTAGTGAGTAAAGGATGATGATGTTTGCATGCTTGCTTTTTTGTTTACTTGTTTGTTTGTTTTATTTGTTATTTGTTTGTTTGTTTGATTTTTGAATTAATTTGTGCCACAAATTGTGATGTTTGTTTCTTTGTTTTTTATTTTGTTTTTAGTTGTTTGTGAATAAAGGATCATGATGTTTGTTTGTTTTATTTGTTTGTTAGTTTGATTTGTGAATTAATTTGATGATAAAGGAGTATTGATAATATTACACGTCTGAATAAATGATAGTTTGACTTCTTCCACGTACTTTGTCACGAGAAGGACATTAATCTTTTGAGTCTTAAATACTTAAATATTTACATATGAAAATGATCGATTTCAGCTAAAAATTCCCTGTATGCGACATATATTGAGAGCTAAGTGGTCCCTTAGGCTCACACATATAATTTACCTGTATTGAACGACCGCCTCTGTCAAGAGACCACGTGTTATTGGTTTTGACTTGGGTGGTTGCGCAATACAGGTTTGTCATTGTAGACAATAAACAAAGAATTGCAATAACCTACAGTAAAATTATTAAACGGGTAAAAATACAAATTTTCGCCGACTTTTTGTGAAAGAGTCTGAAAAACACCTGGAACAAGCATCAAAACAGCCTTAGAAATAATTTCTTAATTGTATTCGAAAACGTTTGGCAATGTCCGTCTACCTGCTCCATTCAGTTTCATAAGAAAGTTTTGCATTTTACAAAACATTTCGAACTCACAGTTGATTACCTAACGGACAACCAACTGTTCTGGAGCACCTGCTTGCAACCATTTACATAANACCCTATTGTTCTTGAAAATGGGTCGGCGATTGCTAAACAAACATTTTCGCCAGGAGTTGATGCAAGTATAGAAATAATCTTCCCCTCAGGCGCTGCGTTTCTTGCATTCTTGAAAAAAATATTATTTTCTTTGCTTTCGAAATAGCTTACAAATTAGTGTATGCAAAAATGATAGATAGGCTGGCATGGCACCGTGTAAATCACTGGTTTTGGAAGTCGTTGGTTTGAGGTGTTGCAAAATGCTGTTTGGTTATATTCTACGTTCCCGTTTAGGATCTTGTAAATTGTGGTCAATGTTGGGGTATGTGAGTGGGAGAAAAGTGATTGGAATTGCTGCATGTTACTTCTAAAATTCCGATGAAAATGGTTCCACAGTCTGGATTTGGTGGACCAGCACAGTAAAACGAGCAGTTCAATCTCAAACGTTGTGTAAAACAGTTATATTTTGCACTTAACTTGCCAGCGCAACATGCAACAGGGCACTGTCCTTGGGAAATAGCGGGATTTTGTCGCAATGCGAGAAAATTTGATAACAGTTGAAAATCATGGGAATAAAGCCCACGCGATGACTGAAACATATCGCAGGGTGGCAAAGCTGGTATTTTATCTCAATTTCGGGTGGCGCTGTCCACAACATTTCGTTTCTTATCATATCTCTGATAAAATAAAAGTCTTTATCTCGCGACAGAATTTGGACTAGTTTCCGATTCATAACATCGACGTGCGTTTTGTGAAGTCTTTCGCATTTGACAAGAAAGCAGAACCTTGCCGTCTGCTCAATCAATAACGACAATGGGTTATTCTGTTGCCAAAAAGACTAGCACGTAAACAGGCCCATGATTGTACAAAACATCATTGCGTACATGCCTCAAGAAAAACATGACGAAGCAAAAGAAGATTCTTCTTACACGTCGGTCGACATTGATGTTAACTGAGGCGAGAATATCCTATAACTGCTTCTTGCTGATGCTGCACATTGCAAAAGCCGTCTTCCAGAACAAGGAATTTGTTCAACATTCATAAAGACTAACTTCGAGTCACGCATGTTTGAAACAGCACGAAAATACACACGTACATCCCTCATCTCGAGAGAGAGAGGAAGTAGCAACCAAATATAATGTAGGAAATTGGAAATTTAAACTGCTATATTGACAACAAATACGACGGCTTTTCCGTCCTGGTGAAAATGTTCGTTCTTGCATAAATGAACCTGAGACAGCGAGCTGTTGTTATTGCAAGCAGGTTCAGCTGCAAGATTAAAATTTGTTTATATTTTAATGTACACTGTACAGAGAAAACAATTAGTGATCAAGTTATTCGTGTACATTAAGTTACTCCTGCTAAGACCAATCCGTAGTTGGTGTAAATAAGCCAAGGATTAAAGGAAGATTATAATGCGACCGAACTATATCCAAAGCACGACTCCAAACAGTATTTTGTTTGTGATCAAGGCACGCAGCCAATACAAGAGACATTTTACAGAAACAATATTGAATCGAAATTACTGCAGCAAAAATTCACTTCAAAATAGTTTATTATTTACATTAGATTTATTCAACCGAGTGACTTCGTAACAGTCCATAAAGCGTATACAGTACACCGTAAACTTTACAACCTTACCTGCCGTAAATTGGGAAATGCATGATCCCCATTTCATTGAGGACACGATGGCTATCCCGTACCAGCGAGCGTAGGTCTTCCATTTCGATAGGTGGTGTTAGGCAAATGCTAGGATCGATACTGCCATCGGTATATTCGTACCAGGTGTAACCATGGTGTTGTAGAACGACATAGATCAAGCAAACACAAGCAACAGCGATGTAAGGTCTCGCCCACTTCATGACTTCAGAGGACAGGCGTGCAGCAATTCAAGCATAGCACGATAAATATACTCTTGATTATACTCTTGTCGCGTAAAAATACTTTGACTTTTGATCGATTTGCAGCGTGGACGTTCTTCTTCTTGGCAGTTCGGGAACAACGCTCGAGTCGCTTCGTGCGCCTCCAACAAAAGCATCGTGTTGGCATCCCATTGTTTTATATTAACAAACAATGATTGTTCTGCTTTGTGTATAATTGAAAAGGTTCAGAGTTGAAGTTGTAAAAACAATATATGACGTCATAAATGATTGATGGGGAAAACTCCAAGAGCTCAAAAGGAGATCATACTACAGGGCAAGCCACAGGGGAGAGATATTCAACTAACTGAAAAAGGTCGCTAAAACCTAAAATCACGGCCTGGGTCATGACAAGCCACACATTGATTTCTTTGTTTTGGTAAACTTAGGGTTCAAGTATAGCGGATGGACATGTTTTCACAAGAAATTACAGAGAACGGAGAATACGTTTTCCTAAGATATTTGAATAGGTTGCGTAACTTGTGATCATTGTGTCGGCTTTGGGCATTGCTAATGTTTAGGCTTCGCTCAACAATCATTTCCTTTCAAAGCCGATTCGAAAGGAATTTCTGCTTTTGTCGGTAACGATGCACCATTAAAGTCTGATTGTTGATGTGGCTCTTGTGTTCTAGAAATATAGAAAGACATACAGTATGCCCTTGAATTTCTAAATGACTTTTTGGCTGGCAGCAAGAATAAGGTGTGAAAAAGTTGTGAAAAATTGTCTCCAATTTGATAATGATGGCGTAACTATTTATTTTTGTCTATTGCCCCACTACATTCAAGCAAGTATTAGCGGCCACCTCTATACTGTAGAGCAGCCATCTGTGTATAAAAATCACTCTTCGTAACCCTAACATGAAACTTGATATAGGAATCAACCTTGACACAAAGGCCACCTGTCTGTAAAGGTCATTTTCCTCAGGTCCCAAAGGTGACCGTTGTAGACAGGTTTCGCTGTACAAACAGAACGTTAAATGTTGTGGCATAGTTACTTTAAAATGTTATGTTTATTAAATCCGAGATCTTGCAATCAAGGATTCCAGAGTCGCCAGAACAGAACACACAGGACGATGCTTGAATGTGATCATCGTACACCTTTTTCTGACATGCATGAGCATTCAACTTGGATGGCTTACAGTCAAAGGAAGGATTTCCTGTACCCTGTGGTTATAACCCCTTGGTATTGACTTTGTTTGCAGTGAACTCATGCTGCGTATTCTTTCATATGATTGTCAAATTTCAATGGTTGTTTTTTTTACTGTGTATATGCACAATAAAGCTCATCTGTTGGCGAGCTCACGGAAGAAACAATCATCATTTGTGACG